>CAEFZX010025061.1:0-45206 GCA_903066825.1 Alfaro cultratus | reverse complement strand
TTCCCAGTAATCGTGTTTCTTTTTTTATAATAATAAAAAATCTTTTTTTTAAACAAAAAAAAACATATTTTTTTTTTTTTTTTTTTTTTTTTACAACAAAAAAAAAAAAAAAAAAAAAAAAAAAAAAAAGCTGCAATGACATTCAAACAACTTTCATTTCTTACAGAGACATCCGTGTTCTTGCACAGAAAACTTGTGAAAGTGCCTGCAACCACACTGGCACACACGAACCAACAAAATGCTGCACAGAAGTCAAATATAGCTGCTTAATTACGATCCTCCAATTATCTCCACATGTCATTCAGGGGAGGTGTAGATAATTAGAGCTCATCAGATGGCACTCCTGCAAATATCATTACAATCTCCCTCTCAGATGCACACACGTGACTCATAGATACACACACACGTTCACACACATGTGTTTCCAGCTCTAATGTTTATCAACAGAAGACCAGGATCATGTCTTATTCATGCGCAGTGTGGCGTTGGTGGGCCGCTGCCCCGTGTAAACTTGTTTTACTCGGCTAAAATATTCATAAACATGACACGTGGCGTCCCTGATCTCTGACTGCTGTTCACATCAACACACACACACACACACACACACACACACACGCAAAGATGAAGCTCACCTGTTCATCTCCTCGAGACAATCTGTGGCGAAGAAGAAGCTCTTGATTTTGGGGTGACAGGCTTTGAAGGCGCTGCAGTCAGCCAGAGAGAAGGAGTCTGATTAGCTTTTTTTTTTTTCTTCTTCTTCTTCTTCTTCTTCCCCCACCCCTTGTTTTTTTCCAGCATGCATGGCGCGTTTGTGTGCGTTCACGTTGTGTGGATGAGAGCAAATGTGCTTGATTAGTAATTCTGGCGACATGTGAGGGGGAGACTCACAATTTCCGCCTGCACTCTATGGCTCGGTCTATTCTGAACTCGGGGAGGCTGATGAAGCCCTCAGCCTTCTCATCCTGCAGGCGGAGACAGATGGAGAGCGGCGGTACATCATCCACACAGAGAACAAAATGTCAGGCACACTGATATACCAATTTTACAGAGGATACGATCGGCGAGGTGGAGTGCATGAAAACAAAATCTGCTGTTTACGTTGGCAGGGATGGTTTACTAAGACACACTTAGCATAAAAAAACAAGCTGTGATTCTCTTAAATGGGCTACATTTAATGTACTTTGAAATTAAAACTCATAATATCGTCATCCGAATGTTCATTATCACTTAGGGCAATACAAATGTTACATAAAAGTAACGTTTTAGTCAGGAAAAGCAATCTTGCATAAAACAGTGTTCTTGCAAAGCATCAGAAGTGTAAAGGTAACCTATTATGCTTCTTTTTCAACAGGTTAGGAAAGGTCTATGCGCTGGAAAAAACATGTTTGATATATTTTAGATGTAGTCAGTTCTGCCTATTTTTATCTCCTTTCAGAAGTTGCTGTTTTAGGGCATCTTGTCACTTTAAATCCAAATAAGCTGCTGCTTGCCCCGCCGCCCAAACTTAATGGTTACACTCACAAGTAAAAATGGCTGCAAACAGATTTGCAACTATATGGCCATACATCTTTGAAAAGCAAAAGTAGAGCCTGCTGCACAACCAACAAGTATGCAGCAAGTGTTTTCTAAATGGTAGGTCAACAACTAATTACCTGCCTTTTCCAGCGGCCATTGTACAGCGCATGCAGAGGTAAAACCAGCTGACTGGAGCTACACTTGGGTTGCTAGGTAACGGTGCAATGCCCGCTGATTTTGCCTGCTAACGGCTGCGTGGAATTTTTTTTTAAGCGCTCAGGCTGTTTTCAGAAGCAGCTAAGACCCAAATGGAAACATAAAAGCATGCAGAATATGATTTTTTTTTAAATACATGTAGCCAATTTTGTTATCAGAAATCTGCAATACATGAAGTGAATATCATTAATCATTGTCTAAACATGAAATAATGGACTGTCCTTATTCATAGGAATCTATGTTTTCTAAAGGTGTGTAAATAAAGCCTGAAGCTAAACTCCTTATTTAGTCAACAAATTTAGAAAGAAAGTAACTTTAAGTAAAAAGTGAGGGGGAAAAAAAACTGCCACATTGAGAAATGAATGTTATCCTCAAAATAATGCCTGTCGGGGCTTGCTGTGGTGGCGCAGGGGTTTAGCACGCCCCACGTTTGGAGGCCTTAGTCCTCGACGCGGACGTCGCGGGTTCGACTCCCGGTCCCGGCGACCTTCGCCGCATGTCCTCCCCCTCTCCTTCCCCCCCTTCCTGTCAGCCTACTGTCACGGAAAATGCGAGCCACTAGCGCCGCAAAAAAAAAAAAAACTCTTCGGAGAAAAAAATGATAAAAAAATAAAATAAAATAATGCCTGTCACAACTGTTGATGCCAAAGCTACAAACACTGTATTGTACAACCTGCTTCTGGACACAAGGAGTTCAGTGAGGCTCCATATGGTTGGATCACACAGAGGAATGAACCTATTTGTTTATTTCTCCGTAGCTCACTAACAGTGCTCTTTCACTCAACAGGTTTCCTACAGGATTTAGGACTACGGACTTGGATGGCAGAGGGAAAAGAGCTGAGTTTGGGTCTATGTTAACTTGGTCACATTTTTGGGGTCTTTATTAGCTTGCTGTTAGAGACCACCAGCTTTTATTGAAAATATTTCAAAGAGCTCATGAGGTTCCCGGGATCTATGGCAGAGAAAGCTTTTCAAAGTGTCCATTCTTTGATTCACACTTGAGCCGCCTGGAGAGTAATTGTTAATGACCAGCTCAGTCGTAGTCTAATCTGACTAAAGTCAAAGAAGAATAAGCTTCATGTTTATGATTTTGACGTAAAAGCAGAAGTTTGCCTGCCTTCCAGCTGGTATGGAATTGGCTTGTAAAGGACGGCACTCTTATTTTTTTCACCTCTTTTGCCTCCGTACATGTACATTTTGTGCATTGAGGGAAGAGAAATACGGGCCCTCAGACCAGAATAGTCACTTCATATTCATAACCTGCTGGAAATCGTGCGTTGCTAAACGAAAGTGTCTGGACACGGTCATCAACTTAGAAATCAAAGATAAAAAAACAAAAAACATCTCTTTTTCTTAATACTGTGATGGCACTCAAGTTGAACCTTAAATATCTCACAAATTTCCAGTGATGTTATCATGACGCAATAAAAGATGGAGTTATCTTTAGGCTTTTTACACTCCTTTTATCAGTGGTACCAACAGAGAAGCAGGCTGACGCATGAAAACAGTCCAATCCTGTTTATGTCTTATGCAAAAAAAAACAACAAACAAACAAACAAACATGTTCAACCCTTTCATGGCTTGAAAATGTATCAGAAAGGAGACCGGCAGGAGAAGCTAAACGACTATTGACGTAAATGTCTTACGTTTTGGTTGGTGTACCAGTAAAGGCAAGATTCTTTGAGGATGAACCAGTACTTCCTCCATTTTTGGGTGAAATAGCCTTTAGCGTCCTTCTTCTTCCACAGCCAGCCCTCGCAGTCGCCGTGGCCCAAATCCTTACAGGAGATTCTCCTTCGACTGGCGCTGGTGAGGGAACCTGGGTCAGGAGGCAAAATAAAAAACGTGTCAGCCCCAGAAGGGGCTTCGCAGCCCACATTGCAACCCCTTGTTATATTCAGAGCACATTACACCTGAGACAGTGACAAATGGAGACTGGCCAAAAAAAAAGCAGATCATTAATTACTGGGAGTCAAATAAAGGACAAAATGGGAGCAAGAATACAGGCAGTCTCTTGTGTCTGTTATGTGTGAGTTTGTCTTTCATCTATTTTCATCCAGTAAAGTACATCAAGACTTTCCAAATATATATATATATATATATATATGTATATATATATATATATATATATACATTTAAACTGCAGATGTCAGAGCTGATGTCCTTTTAATATTACTTCAAGCCTTGTCATTCGGTGACTCAGCGCTGAGAAACAGTTTCAGATGAAACATTTGTTCAACTCCCAGGCAGACTTCACAAAAACAAAAAGAAATGTTTCGCTGTATGTTATTACAAATGACTAAATATAGGACGAATAAGGGAAGAAACAATGACGTGCTTACCTTTACTTCTCTTTTTGGTTTTCGTTCTTAAAGACGTGTAATGGAAAGACTAAAAGGAGGAGGGAGAAAGGTGTTAGCAAAGGTCATGCTTAATGATAATGGACAAAGGCAAAGATTTAGAGCAGCCCATTTACTCTCCATTTTAAGCTCGCTCTTTTCCATTTGTGTTTTAATTTAAATGGCTTTTTTTTCTTCTTTTTTTTTTACATTTTATTAAACATGCTACTTTTGTGGTAGCTAGCCATTAGCTGGAATCTCACGTAAAAGCATCAGGAACAGTTTTAGCCCACCTGTTAAACCCTTTTAGCTTTTTACATATTAATACATTCTCAATAAAAACAGACTGAAAGCAGTAAGGAAGATGTACAACACTCAAAAATAGTACCAAAATGTGCTAAGGCTAACTATCAGAGTGAAGTTTTTGTGCTATGCTAACTCTATTGTCTCTATGCTTTTAAGTTTCCATTTTGGTTTAACTGGCTCCTTTTTCTTTCTCCAAACCTCCATCTGTTTTCTGCCAAAATACAATCTTCTAATAGCAATTACCTATTAAGATTTTTATTTATTTATTTATTTTGCTTAAGGTTGTACCAAACTTTGCATAGGCTACCTGTTTTGTTTCTGTGGAGGATTAGCAGCGTAATTTGCTGAGTTAACGGCTAGACGTAGCATTTTCAGAAGTGAGTGGTGCCGCCATATTGGGAGGGTAAACTAGTCTCTTCTGCTGTATCACTGAAAAGCAGAAATAAATATTCCAACAGAATGAAATTGCTGCACAATTCTTCTATGCAATCAAAAGTACATGTTTTGCTAGCGCATTTAGAAAATGAAACATCTTGATAATAAAACAATGCGCTTTAAAGGAAATCAATCCTTTGATATTTTAACAGACCAGCAGGCAAATTGTTATGATTGCTTTTGATTTTAACTTGTTGGGGTGTTGAATAATGTGGAGGCCATTCGATTATTAATCTATTCTTTATTATATTTCTTTGCCAAAAAAAATGAATGTAAATATTTAGCATTTAATATGGTCAATATAATATAGTGCATAAACATGAGGTTTCTATGCAAACTGACAATAATCAGTGATCAATAAAATTATTTTGACGCTTTATTGTTGAATGTAGGGACACATATGAATGCAACCATTTATTATATGGTTGTATCTGTATTTAGTTGCTCTTTACATTTTCCAATTTGGCTCCAGCTTTATTTAATAAAGAAGAATATGTTTAAATTTGTGGTGTGATTTTGTTTATTTTTTTAATCTGGTGAAAATGAGATTTTATCACTCAAATTCTAAAACTGAAATACAAATATATCTCAGGGATATAAATCGCTTTCTTAAAAGCTAAACATGACTCTGATTTCTTTGAGCAATTTCACAGTTGCCTGCTTGACAAACAGACTTTAAAGTGGGTAGAAAAACACATGGACTACACATAATATAGGTAACATTTTAATTAAGAAAAATGACGAGGGAAAAGTAAAATCCCAGCAAAACTATGGTAACAAGATATTTCAAATGCCTTTGAGGAATAAGTGAGACTTATTATCGGATGTCTACCTTCTAAAAACAAATAAACAGTTAAAGTATGAGTTTTATGGTGTATTATTTTTTACCTTATTTCATTCTAATTTGTCTTTTGAATGCTTGTCTGTTAAAAAAAACTGAAATGGTTCCTGATTTCTGTTTAAATTGGACCAACTGAGTCACAGCGCTTTGGAGGAAAGGTTCTGGCTGGCGGCTGATGCAGCCCTTGAGTCACGACAGCCTAAATATAGAAATCTATTTACCTCGATTGATTGCTCTGTTTGATTTCATCATTACAGTCCCCGTTTATTCTTAGAAATGTCCTCTGTTCATGAACGGCTGGCGGTTCGGCTATTATTTATACAAAACTGGTCTTCGTGTAACAGCCGATGCGGCTGCTGTGGAGATTGTCGGTGCAAGTGAAGCCTGTGATGCTTCAGCAAAATGATGGAAATCGAAACGAGAACGAACTTGAGAAAAAAAACAAAACGCTATTTTGTTCTTTTTGGACTGAGATGCGCCGGTGTCCGAGACAAAAAAAACCAAGCGGCACCAGCTCCTCCTACCTTCCTCATGGAGGCGGCTCCAGAGCTTCCTGTACCAGAGTACCTGCAGGAGGATTGATAGGATTCAATTTAACCACAAATAGCTCGTGACCGAACACTTTACCGATCGCAGGCATGTGGGTGAACTCGCCTGTCGGTCGTGTCTGCTCGCAGCGTGTCTGCACACCGCTGGAAGACGGAGAAAGAAAGGAGACCCATTAGAAAACTGGAAGCAACATTAATGCACATCTTCACCTTCCCACATGAATAATGTTTTATGTTCCATCACATCAGTCAGTAACACAAACTGAACACTGTGCAAGAAAGACATTTTTGTTTATGGTGTCATTTTTTTCTATTTTTCCCACTTTCTGTTTTAAAAAGTTAAATATCTATAAAGAGTGAATGTGTGAATGCTCTGATTTCTGAAGATGTTCTGATTTTCATGTTTTGACGATTGTCTTGCATTTCTACTCAAATGTTGAAGTGTTTATAAGGAATATATCTGTGCCAAGGGGGGGGGGGCAGAGATTTTTTCATACTGTTGCATTAGCCAGGATTTGATTGAAGCTGAAGTGAGTCTTGCAACTTTACAAAAAACATTCGCAGTTCTAAAGTCCTTCCACTGGCTCTCTGCAGCTCAGAGAATAAACTTTAAAATATTGTTGTTGGTTTAGAAATCACTGAACAATACATCAAGGATCTGTTGTTGTATCAACCCTCCAGACCTCTCAGGTCTTCTGGTTCTGCTCTGCATCCCCAGAACCAGAAGCAGCATTCAACTTCTATGCACCACAAATCTGGAACAAACTTTCAGAAAACTGCAAAACAGCTGAAACACTGAGTTCCTTAACAGCAGGGTCTTTAGGTTAAAACCTAAAGACCCTGCTGTTAAGACTGGTTTTTGATTAATAATAACTGGAACATTGATCAATATATCTGATGTGTATTTGATTATTCTTGATGATGGCAAGTGACAAAATGTAACGTTTGTTGTTTGTTTCATAACTGGTGACTGTATTATGTTTTTATCGCTCTCAATTGCCGTGTTGCTGCTGCTGATGATAAATTTGATTTCAGACAAAACATAACAAAAATAAAACTTTTATATTTTCTAAGTAAATGCAATGCCCTAATACCAAATATACATACTCAAATACATGCAAATACACCACTTGTTGTGTGACTGTCAGTCTGAAAAGGAGTAAGACAAAGTCTGACTTGCGCAATCGTACCTCTTTTCCATCCTATAGTTCAATAATCTATAATCCTCGTCCCCGTATTCCTTCTAAATCAAAAATAGTTCTTGAACCAGATGAAAATAATACATACACAGACGTTGCTGACGTGTGTTATACAAATAAACTTGACTTTGAACTCACTATCCTTAATTGGTAGGGTTTAAAATGATGATAACGAACCCTTTGTGGCTAGTATTCGTTCTCTCTTTCTTCCCTTCTGTGCATATATAGACATATTTAAGCTGCCTGCCAGTCTTGACAAGACAAAACAAAGACAAAAGTCAAACTCATCCAAGTTGAGTTCTACAACTCTTAGTGATACTCTGTCGTCTCCACATTGGAAAACGACGACGACGGAAGGAAACAAGCCTTATAATGCTGATGGAAAATATTTTGGCTTGAATAAAAGATTATATACAAAACTATTCTGAATGAAATGACAATGAACAGCTCGCTATTTTTGCACCGTTTGGATAATCTGTCGATTGCACAACTTTTAGTTGGGGACAAAGTGGCTTTTATGGAAGATTGGAGAGAAGAGAACCGAATTTGAAAGAAACCAAACGATGTGGAAGCTTTTTCTCAGCAGGGACCGGGAAGCTGGTCAGAGCTGATGGAGATAAGCACAGGGCAGTACTGGAAGAAAACATCTTAAAGGCTGCAAACGACCTGAAACTGGGGTGAAAGGTCACCTTCCAGAAGCACAACGATGGACTGGTTTAGCTAAAAACAAAGCTGCCTGTGTGTTGTTTCAAAAAGGTGAATATTTCAACCAAAAAACAACGGAAAAAAAAGAGCTTCCCTCTAGTCCTGTCCTGGCAGACGGGCTTTTTTTTTTAAAGCAAGATTTTTAATATCTAAAAGCAGCAAAAGAACAGGATGCCATTCAGCATTTATTTACATTTGTACAGACACAGTAGCCGCACAAGCCCCTAAATCAGAAACGGCTCCATTACCAAGCAGACTGTTCTTAGCCTGATTACAGGCTTGATTTCTTGATGACTATAATTTACTGAGGTCTGGTGTGACAAGAATGATTCCCTAACACCACAAATCTAATCATTTGTGAAACCTTAACCTAATCCTCTCTGCAAAAATCCACTGTATTTCTCAATCATTTAAATATTTTTTTTCCATTCCAAGCCGGCCTGTTTGGACGATCAATCCAGAGCCGCAGAGGGAACTGGGCGCCGTAAGCCGAAGGTGAGAAGAGATGATTGGGATCATTTCTGATTAGAAAGCGAAGCGGCTTAGTCAGTGTGTCCAGGGGACCGTTAGCCACTAATCCAGCCACTTTCGCAAAAACTTTGAAACACACACACACAACTTGGAGCCACTGCATGCTTTGCATTTCGCATTATCCTGGACTCGCTCTGTTTAGGTCGGTTTCCGTAAAAGCATCGATTTCGTGGGAGGGGACACGATTGATAGGGAATCAAGAAATACATACTGTAAGACGTGAAAACGAGCAGGTTGTTAAGGTGGCATATGCTTGTTAGGGGGAAAAAAAGAGAGAGAACACCTCATGTGCTGGTGAACAAATATGAGTCAGAGCCATGAAAAACACGCAGCTGAGAGGGTTAGAGCTGGCGAGAGCAGGGCTGTGTACGCATGTTTGTTTGCATGCTGCGCGTTTAAAGCACAGTCTGTCTGTCGAGCTTCTAATTGGTCTAGCTGATGCTGAGTCATACACCTACTCACAGGGATACTGCTCTTTGTGTGTGTGTGTGTGTGTGTGTGTGTGTATGTGTGTGTGTGCGGGCGTGTGCGTGTGTGAATGTGTGTTTGTTCGGGATAAACTCCTGTTTAGACTCTGGTGTGTCAGAGGAGATAGGGATATTAGGATGAGTTAGGATGAGCTGTGAGATGCATACCGTGCATACAAATGCTCTCCTGTGTACTGGCGTGTGTGTGTGCGTGTGCTGGCTTGTACGTGAGAGAGAATATGAATGCTACAAAAAGGGGTGTGCCTCAATGTCACTGTCCCTTTCCTCATCCGCGATACTGGCGGCCATGAAGTAGCACTTATCTTCGTCACCTCTACATGAAAAACACTCTCAACACACACGCACACGTCCGGAAACGGCAATGTGTGTTTATCTGCAGACACAATGACCTATCCTCTAGGTAAAAACAGAAAACGTGAAGAGCAAAGAACGCTAAAGGCTCACTAAGTATACCCAGGGCTGTAAGAGGAAGCAGAGAATTTGTGAAGAGTCGCGGCCTTACAGCTGGCGGTGGTCTCTCTGCGGACTTTGGCCTTTGACCTCGAAGCTGCAGCAGATTCCAGGAACAACCTCTGAGCTCTCTGAGCACCCCTAGGAAAAACTGAGATACCCTCAAGCTCTGGCAGAGGACTCCAGTTTGAATCAGAGGACATGATTACAAAAATAAAAACACAAACTGAAAATCTGTGGTGTGTCTTTAGATTCAGTATTGACCTTCGGTAATTTATAGAACAAAATGTAATATATAAGATGGAGAACAAGCTTTTGTACCAATATCTTTCAGTCTTATTTTTTATAAATATCATTTATGTACTTTTGCATTACAGGTAGTAGCATGTTTATCGTAACTCCCTGGGAACAAATATATAACAGGGACATAAAATAATCTACTCAATCTATCCAAAATATACTTGACTGTTTTGTTTTTCTTAACCCAGACCTAGAATTTTAAAATTCGCTTATTCAGATCAAGAACATTATTATTACGGTTTCAGCATAGATAAAGTAAAAGATTTTCAATTAATTAGTTTACTTTGTAAAAGTGCAGAAAAATAAATCCTCATAGTTTGATTGTTGTGTTACCATAGCAACAACCTGATGCTATGGGTTGAATCTTTGCGTTCGAGCTAATAATAACCAATTATCAGTGATTGCTTTTTAGCTCGACCTATTAAACTCGGCCTCCTCTCCCAAATTCCACTAAATCTGCATCGAAGCGCCGTTAACGATGGTGCTGCAGTGAGAGGGGCCCTAAATCATATTCTACTCAAGGCCCCATGAAACCTCAGGCCAGTCCTGATTAATTTCAAACCAAATTAAGTTTATCCAAGTAAATGTATTAAGTTCATTAAGTTGTCTCGTTAAACACAAATAAATTAAGTTTGACAAGCTTCCGTCGATTGCGTCACAAATTTACTACATTTTTTGAAGCTGAAGCTCTATTCTCTCCCCTCAGAGCGCCTGAATCAAATAATTCACTTATTACCAGGCTTTTGTCAAACCTGATGGCATGAAGTGGAGGTAAATCAAACATTTGATTCACATTTCAGCAAAGGGATGCATCTAAACGCTGGAGGACAGCGGCTAAGGACTGGCAGATCCTGCTCTAACCAGTAAGCATCATTGAAATTTTCTTTTTTTTTACCTCAGGAATACCAAGCTAAACAACAAATAATAATAAAAAACATTAAAGCGGAGCGCTATAAATCTGTAAGCTATTTTTTCTAACTTCCTGTGACAATCAGCTGTGCTACAGTGCTTTCACAGCAACACAGATTTCTCAAGGAGTTTTTTTTTGGTGAATGAACCCCAGAGGTGTGCAGAGTAACAAAAAATGTTTTACTCAAGTAAGAGTAATACTACTTCAACATATTTTTACTCAAGTAAAAGTAAAAGGTATCTGTCCAAGTAATTACTCAAGAAAGAGTAAAAAGTATTTAGTAAAATGTCTACTTAAGTACTGAGAAACTGATCAAATTATCAGTCATTTAATATTTAAAAAGTACGTAGTCAGACAGACAAAAATATAAATATAAGTAGAAATGTTTGGTATCTTAAAGACGGAAATGACAATAATTCAAATGAGTTATTAAAAAAAATAATTAAACCCGGCAAAATAATCTTTTTTTCCAAATCAGTTTCTTTCAATAAAAACTTATGAAACTTTAACAAAGTCTGCAGGTGTGTTTTATGGTGAATTTTTGGTTAAAATGTGTTTGTTTTACATTCAGTGGGTAGGAAATCCAGAAATTTTACTAAAGTAAGAGTAGAAATACTTCATAATAAAATTACCCAAGTCAAAGTAAAAAGTACAGCGTAGTAGAAATACTCCTAAAAGTAATTTCCGTCAAGAAAGTTACTCAAGTAAATGTAACTAGTTACTTCAATACTCTGCTTATGTTGTTTATGGCCCAACTCTGATGAGCCCACATTCACACGTCTAAAGATAAAAGTTTGTTCAGTTCATAAATCCTTTATCCTTCAGCCACTGCAGCAGCCATGTTTTCCATGCCAGTTAATTTATGGAACTGGGATCACCACTGCTCTCTCTTCCAGCCTTTAAGCTTCAGCAGCATAAAGCGCTCACATCGCGCTGCATCCCACAGTTTCTGATGTCCGACGCTTTCTGCGGTAACTACACCAGCTCATCGTTTTGGGCTGAACCAGAGAGGTCGGCCTATGCAACAGGACGGAGGGTGAGACGTCGGCTCTCTTGGAAATTAATAAAGTTAATCAGTAAGTGTCAACAGAAAGTATTTTGGATTATATGGCTGCTGAACACTTAAAGTATCAAAGTTATGATTGTTGATGTTGCAGAAATAAGCTTCGCATTTTTACCGGTGAGTCGTGACAGACAATAAAACTTTGTGTGTCAGTGTTTTCTACATTAAAATTAGTTTAACATGTTGAAATTAGTTCACTTTTACACAAACTTCAATATATTTCAGTTGGATTCTCTGTGATAAACAGCGTATAATTTTAAAAGTAGATTGAAATTTGTAGTAAAGTTATTTTTTTTCTCCAAGAACTAATCTGAAAAGTGTGGCATGCACTTGTTTTCTGTACCCTTTACTTTAACTGTCCTGAATAAAAAATGTTTCCACTTTAAAAAAGTCATGCAATTGCTAAACAGAGACCGTCTTTGTGTGCTTTCCTCCCACCAAAAAGATACACATCTGTTCTGTTTCCAGCCTCAGAGGTTTGCTGGAGAACAAAATCATCATCATGACTTCATGAAGTCCAAGGAACACAGCAGATATGTCGGGGATGCAATTATGGACAAGTTTAAAGATAAAAAAAAAAAATCCATTGTAAGATTGGAACATTTCACAGAGTTCTGGTCAATTCATTATCCAAAAATGGAAAGAACAGTGGACAGCTGTAAACCCGCCATGCCATTGCAAATGGACACCTATTGAAATTTTAAGTTGTTTTAAAATAGAAATTATGCACAACACAAAATATTTGTCTTTAATAAACTTTGGTGTTTTTTTTCTTTTCTTTTCTTTTTTTTTATTGAAACTGCCACCCTGAATCTCCAGTGACATTTGCACAACAGCAGGCTTGGCTGTGCACATTCATTAAAAATGACTAAAAAAAGAAAGCATTTTGAACAAAGACTGACCCATATCTTGCACTGTTGTAGAGCGTAGACAGAAACATTTCAAGATCTCCTACATAGAAAACAATCAGCTAAAAAAAAAACTTAGGAAAATCTTTTTTTTCTGTTTTACTGAGACAAACATCTTTGGATATATAATTATTTACAGATACAAAATCGGACTGCTTTGTTTTCTTAAAGTGCAAGCAAAAATATATATATATATATATTATTTTACCATTTAAAAAAAACAACTGTGGCCTGCAAGTACCTTCATTTTGGCGATTGTGGCGCATTTGACAGGAAGTTATCACACCACAACTTTTGCATCAAAGCAAAATCAGGTTACAATGGTCAGGTCAACTTCAAAAAATAAATCCTATTGGGAATGAAAACATATGCTCACGTTGCTCTCCATCCAATCTGATCAAGCTTTTGCAAAGAATAGGAAAAAGACGGTTCTATTCAGCACTTACTCAAAAGATCTGGATGCAGATTAAATGAAAACCATCAATCATGCTCCTTCAACTTTACATTTATATGCAGCTTTGTTGGTTTATCACATGAAAAGGCAGAAAAACGAAACTACAATTGCAATAAAGATGTTAAATTTGTGTTTAATGTGACAAAATGTGGGGGGGAAAAATGTAGGGAGTGTAAATACTTCTCCAAGCCAGATTGCAGTACTGAAAGATTTCCCCGAGTCTTTGTACGTACCGGGAGAGGCTCAGGTGGTTGGTCAAGCCGTAAGGTGGAGGAAAGCATGGAGGGGCTGATCGGAAAGCTGGGGCTGCTGGGATTACGGCTCTTGCGACGCGAGCGTCTGGTGGAATCCCGCCGACTCTCTCTGCCCGGACCCTCGGGTTCCTCCTCAATCACCAGGATCTTGTCGTCGCTGAGATACCGTAGCAGCGAGTTGTCCGAATCTGTGGGAAATGAGAGGACAAGGGTTTGCGTGGACATTAGACGCCGGTTTGGGTCAGAACAATGGATAAGACGGAGGAGGAATCCTTTGAGGGAGGAGATAACGTCTTGGGGTCCAGGGCGAGGTACAGAGTAAGAACAGCTGAGCCTGAATGCAGGTCCCACTTTTACAGATAAAAACCCAACGGAAAGGCATGAAAGTGCCTCAGAGCAGTAAGAGCTGATATGGGATCACAGTTGGGGGACATACATCTATAATCTGTTTGTAGTGATTATGTTAATACGCAGGGCTCTATTGCTAAATCTCGCCTGTGACACGAGCTTTGATTCTGCTCCGGCACAGATAAAAACTCCTCAACTCATTTGTTTACTGTCCCTGAGTTTCAAAATGAACATCCAGAAAGAGACAAAAAGGAGGAGGAGGAGAAGAAAGGCCAGCCTCGTACATTAGGACTGTACTTTAATAATATTCATAGACTTTCTGAAGGTAGAGCGGAGGATGCTCCGTTGAATACAGATCGAACCTCGCCACCAAAATAGCAAGGCTGCTTAGAATTGGTCACGTTCTCCTTTCCCAAGCAGCTGTATAAATGCAATTTCCTTGCATTTGTGTCTAATAGTTGCTCTTAGAGATACATACCAGGTCTGATATGTATCCTCACACAACCAAAGCACCATGGACAAACCAGACGATGAGCTGAGATGCACTGAGCTGAGCATGGAGCGAAGCATGGCGCCACTTTGACCCGGCAGCATCAGCGCCTTAAAGTGCTGTGTTGTTCCTCTCCCTTCCTGTGTGTGTGTGTGTGTGTGTGTGTGTGTGTGTGTGTGTGTGTGTGTGTGTGTGTTATCGTGCGTACAGGTGTGTGTGTTCGTGTGTACCTCTGCTCCCTCTCTTGCCCATGCTGGGTTCCTTGGCTTCGGCCATCCAGTTATATTCAGGAGGCATGGAAACAGGTCTGAGATCACCTGGAAGCACCAATCAGCAATCAGAGAGTCTGACTGAGAGACAGTGTGGGACACAGCTGGAGGGGTGGACGGGTGAGACAAAGAGAGGGTGTGTGCAGGTAGGGCGGGACTCGTGAAGGACCACTTCCAACCTGTGCTTCATCAGAAGCCCCAGAGTTATTTTGGGGGGATTCTGCCAAAAAAAAACCCCTCAATTTTCCAGTCATAGCAACTCGTGTACGGCTGATTTTCTTCTTTTGTTTTGTAAATGGACATACGATGACCTACATTTATTTGAAAACTAGATTAAAATCGACTCATTTATGGCGGTATCACTAATTTCACAATGAAAACTTTTGAAAAATCCAACTTTAATTTTACTATTCTTAAAATAATAAAGAATATAACCCCATAACTGTCACCCCAAAGAACTTACACGTTATCTAAAGGGTCCATGAGGAAACCGCGGTCCTAATGGCAGTTGAGGGATCAATTAAAAAACAGAAAAAAACATTAAAGCCTTTTCATTTTATATCTTATTTCTGACGCTTTTGTGTTTTTAAGAGTGTCTAGGAAAGAATAATGAGGCGTAGAGACACATTCCACCTGGCATCGCCTCAAAATTATATAGAGAAGGGCGGGAAAAAAAACATTCAACTATAGTAAAACTATTTTGATCATTATGAGAAAATTGCTGCTCTGCAAATTTTTTCCATACCCACATTCAGAAAGCTAATTTAATAGTTTAAAGTTCCTGGAAATGAGGCAAACAAGACCAGACGATTTCCTGAGTCTGTCAGTTTGGGAGCCAACTGAGTGGCAACTTGAATCAACAAGTCTCTGCACAAAATAGCTGCTTTTAAGGTGTTTTATTAGGAATCCAATAACTGTGAACGGTGCTTTGACAGGCACATGAACTGGCCAAATGTATTACGGTCAGAATGTAAAGATTGAGCTGCAAGTGGTAATTGTGAGGCTTGTAATTCAAAGAACGCTGTACCAACCACCAAGAGTCAAGCATGGTGGTAGTAGCATCATGCTACGGGGCTTTCATGGCACAAAGTGGGAAGAATTATGCAGAAGAAGGACTGCATCTAAATTATTCAACTTCCCCTTAACTCAGCAGTAAGACAGTAGACACTTGGATGTCTTTGGGTGGTCGAAAACACATAAAAACCTCTAGACTAGCTGAACAAGACTGGCTGCTGGAATGTTCCTGACCTCAACCATACAGACAATGTAAGGGCTGTGCTTAAAAGTCAGGTCTGTGCCAGGAAACATTAAATTAACTCTAATAAATCTGGAGGAAAAAAGAGCAGTCTAGTGTTTAGTCAGGAGTGTGACAGGCTGTTCTCAATTCTTAAAAATCTTAAACCTTTTTTTTTTTTTTTTTTGCATCATATCCACCTTGACAAAAAAACCCCCAATGATTCAGATGTAACTTTTAAATCCCTTAATCAATACAACATTAATGTCTGTGATAAAGGTATGCAAACTTCTCACCAGCACTATTATTTTTTATGCTCGTCTTGAGACATTACCTTTTCCTAAAGGATTAACCAGTTATAAGCTTCCTCTTTACAGATAACAATGAACTCATTTGATTATAGGACAGTTTTCTGGCTGGATCCAATCCAGTAGACTAGCCAGGGTTCAGGTCAGGTATCTCATCTGGGACTTGATGGCGGCCGCTGTATGGGCGTGTGTCTGTATATGAAGGAACTGGACTGGACTGCTGCTTTTCCTGACCCTTGCCTTGCGCCTCGTATGGCGTCGTGGTCCCTTGACGCCAAGGCAGACGCCAGGTACGCTGCAGCTCGCTTCGGAGGGCGTCGAGGGAAAAAGGTGGACACAGGTGGTGGAGCAGACCGGGGAGCTGGAGTGTCTTGTACAACCCCGCTGTTTAAGGCGCGTGAGTCTGAGTCTGTGTTTGCGCGTATGCCAGACGAGGACACGAGCGAGCACAGCGATGAGGCGAGTGAGAAGGAGAGACGGTGAAAAGAAAAGACAGGAGACTTGGTGGAGGTGGTGGTGGTGGTGAAGGTGAACATGCAAGTCGGCTGATCGGGTGGAGAGGCCCGAGCTGATGTTGTTCCCATTTCATTGCGGGCTCTTGCGGTGCACCTTACCATGCGTCGGTGTCTTGTCCCGCCGTCGCACGCCCGTATTGCGACCCCGGTCGTAGTCCGTCCCAGGGGGTCCGTCGCCCTCCAACAGAGAGAAGTACTGACCGCTGTCCTGGTCCAAGTAGTAGCTGATGGCCTCCGAGCCCTTGGACCCGGACTGGGAACCTACGCTGTAGCGACCGATGTCGTCGCACGACATGAGGCCCATCTCCTCCCTGCGGAGAGCGGAGCCGTCACCATAAATGTCATCAGCGTCGCCTCACCCTGTCATCAGCGGTGTCGGAATAATCAGGATAATGGCCGTCATCGCAACCTTTCCACGCGTGCCCTGACCTGGTGCTGTAGAGTCCAGAGACGGGAGAGAGAATGTAGACGTCCTGCATGCTGGGGGCGTCCATTTTGGACATTCCCAGGGTTCCACCCGGTGTGGGGGACGTACTGGTGGGACTGGTAGGGATGGGCTACAAAGGAAAACAGAGAGAAAAACTTTTTAGCATCTTTTCTAGATGAAAAATTAGGAATGAAGTCAGATTGGACTGACTGTCCGTATTGCTGCCAAGTTCAGTTTATTATTCCAACCTGTGAAAAGTTTTTTTTTTTTTCCAGCTGATTCCATCAAGTGTGAGTGAATTTGCAGCAATCGCTCCTCGACGAGCGACGTTTACTTAAACCGGCCTGTGAAGCCTGCTTAATCGCCTCACTTTTCTGTCATTTCGTCTGAAGTCTCTTCACTCTCGTCAGGTTCGCCATGTCTGTTCCCATGACAACCCCTGTTCTTCTATACTCCACTCATTTCTCCTGTTTTCAAGCGTTTCTTTAATTCCCCCATCCCCTCTTTCGAACCCCTCTTCTCCCCTCCCACTATTGTGAACTACGATGCAAGGAGAGGACGCGGGAGGGCTATTGTTGTCTCCTGTCTCTGCTCGACTCAAGGACACTTGGATTTATTTGTCATCAGCGTCTTTGTGAGGAAAGGGTACCTCGCCTCGGCTGCCATAGGAACAAATTTAGATTTTCGGAGCAGCTGCTCCAACGAACGCTGGGCTCACGTTATCAATTTCACCCGAAGGAAGAGGAGTTCATGCTGTATGTCGGAGGATTTGGGCAACGTTTTAGGGAGACGACGAGGACAGAATGAACAAATAGGGACGGAAGAAAACAGAGAGTAGGCAGCGCTCTCATTATGGAAGCCCACTGTCTCATTATTTCATCAGAACTGCATTAATCAAATTCATTTCATATTCCAAACTTTCCACTCTCTCTCTCTTTATCTCTGCTCCCCTTCACAACCTCTTTCCCCGAGCCTCTGTCTCCCTCCTTCACCAGCGCAGTCTTCCTCTACTGAAGGCGGCTTACAGTAAGGCGGCTTTGGCAAAAATAATGAAGACGAGATGGAAAGAGGCCAAAGTCAAAGGGTTGGGGGGAGTAAAACAGGGCAAAAAAAGAAAAAACTAAGAGTCAACCCGAGACAGAGGGAACGGGGATAGCTTTGCAGTGTGGCGACTGGCGAAAACAGTAATTTAGTGATTACAACCCACTAGTCTCTGCATGGGTAAAGGGAGCTGAGGGGGATAGAAGTACAGCCAGATGAGACTACCACAGCAGGTGAACTTCCAGTCTGTTCAAACAGCACTTAAAGCACTTCACCCCATGCCGTGCCCATTTTAAGCTGGCTAAAAAACAAAAAACAAAAAAAACAACGACTGCTAAAACCTCTCCTGTCTAATGCTACCGCATTCGCACACACAGAAGGACGCACTGAAACACATCTGCATACTTTAATGTTGCATTTGATCATCTGAAAGTGTAAAACCTTAAAATGTTTAAAAACAAAGAGGAAGTGAGATTGAATTATTCAGCGCTGCGAAAAGGTCTTCGCCTCCTTACATATTTATTTTGTTTTGAATATTTTCCTCAGGCTTTAATGTTTTAGATCCATCCATCGCAGGGTCACAAATGGGCTGATACTTATACCCGGTTAAGTGGGGATTGAAGGTGCATCACACCAGCCCAGTTAAGATTGCCTTAATCGAACTCTAGTCCATTTGTCTACAGAGTCCGATTTGCTTTGGAAGGTGTGAATGTGGAATAAAACTGATTCGGACCAAAAAAGTGAACTTTGGTCTGCCTAAAAACCAGACGCGGTTTGAGTGAAGTGACCTCTGGTGCGGTTCGGACGCATGTGTGGATGCAAGCAGACTGGAGACTCTGCGTCTTCTTCAGAGGTTTTTGTGTCTTTTATTTTAGTGGTTCTGGGTGCAGCGCCACCGCAGGTGAGGAGAGGAACAGGTTTCTCAAAGGTTTTGGTTCGTTGGACACAGTGCAGCGTGAAAGCAAATTACACCAACTGAAAATGGAACAAGTGTCAATTTGGTCCCCAATCGAACCAAGTCTACCGGACCACCAGGTGTGAAAACACCTGCAGAAACAAAACAAACAACCATGCAGACACGTGCTTTCATCTTTGAAGTGATGCCATGGATGTTGAAGTTGCGGACATTAGTCAGACACCCCAAAATAGGCCAGAAGACTGACTTGCTGGAATTATTAAAGTGCAATAAGCGCTAATGCGCTAATGCATTCAGCGCCGATACGTGCTGCCTAAAATAGCAGGTGTTTACCCACAGTGACGATTTATGAGCCTGTGAGGGATTTGAGCAAAGCAGGATCACACACAATGTGTGGCATATGAGTAATCGATTTAGTGTGGTGTGATGTGGATGCTGATGAGGCTTTTGATAACATGAAATGACTCTGAGCACGGGGGCTTGTAATGGTGCATGTAACATCACAGTGATTCTCCCTCTCTTTACCTTTTAATCATTAAAAAACAAAACACTGCTGTAATTATGATGGAATATTAAATTGCTCTTAGCCCATCCTACCCAACATGCAAATGTATACACACACACACACAGAGAGAGAGAGAGATTTCTGCCACCATAAATAAAAATCAGTGAGCTAAATTCACATGATATTGTGCAGAGATGAATTGTTTCCTTTCGCAGACTCAGATTTAATCCATTTGAACATTTGCCACGTTTTCTGCTGAAATTTCCCCAGACGTGCAAGCTGCTCTCCAGAACCGGGCTTAAAGCGCACGTGTGTTTTTCAGTTGTGCGTTTTTGTTTTGGGGGCGCAGGGAGAATCCGACGGAACGAGAATACAGAAAATGACCCAGTTCTTTTGTGTCTCAAAGGAGCGATCGAGGCTGGGAAATAATAAAAAAAAACTGGAAAACATCCCTCTGCATACGTGCACAAAGAGTGAAACACACACACACATAGCCATGGCCTTGTTAGGCTGTCTGGCATGAACACACACACACACGCGCGCGCGCACACACACAAATCTGATCTGAAACAAGCTGTTTAGCCAGATATTTTGGATTCAGTAAATTATCTCCAGTATTTGCTGAGTAGTGGCTCTTGTTTCAGAGCCAGTGGAGCTGCTTGTTGTTGCTTATGAATTATTAAAAGCTCGAGTCTTTTCTGAGAGAGAACAAAATCTAAAACGCTCCTTTCTTTTTCTTTCTTCTCGCGCAGAAGTCTCCGAGCCCGAATCTGGGCGCTCGCGGCGCGTTTGCGTCAGAACGGTCTGTCAGGGAGCCATTACCCCGATCCTCTGTTCTGTTCTTCCACACACACAGACACAGCAGCAGCAAGTACAACAATAACCACCGAGAAGCAAGCCGAGTCACTGATAACATGGCAACAAAATGGAAACAGGAACCAACTCGTTCGAAAGAATCGTTCGTAACACTGACTCGATGGGCAAATTCAAGAAAACGTCACACGCGAACGCAAGCACAGTGCTGTATTTCAGCCAACAACGTCCTGGAAGACAGAATGAAAGCAAGGGTTTAAACTGAAAGCATCAAAAAGACAAGAAAAAAACAAAAGCAAAACACCTGAAGAGCAGCTGTGCTCTGATGAACAGAGATCAAAGCGTGGAAGTAGCATGTAAATGAACTGGTCTGATGCGAAGTTAAAAATAGCAGCCGCAGAACACGGGAGGCTGACAAGGCAGTCGGCGCTTCACAAAGCATCGAGGCAGTGTCAGGCTCGCCCTCGTCTCACCCCTCCATCCGACTCAGCTCTCTTTCTGTGCACCAAAAATGGTCAAATCTGCAATGAAGGGAAGATTTGCAAAGCTTGTACAACAGCAGACGTTCTCCACCCGGGGAGAGAGGGGAAGCTACAGATCTTTAGCTGACCCCAGCTTTGAAATATTTTCTATTTAACAGTGTTCAATATAGCTTATTGGGGTTTCATGTAATAGACCAACTTATAGTTGACAGGATCCTGAGTTCTTTCGAGGTTTCTTTATTTTGTATTCCTCTCAGTCTTTTTTATGTTTTACTTTTGGTCAGTCATTCCTTAGTGATTCTAGTTTGTTTATTTCTTGTGAAGTTATTCTTTGTTACTTTAGCTCAGTTATGTTTCTGAGTTATTCTTTAGCGTTATCTCCTCCCTCTCTTTTCACACCTGCAACGTGTTTCTAACCAGCCGCCTGTTCCTTGTTCAGTAATCAACCTCCTCAGTATATAAAACTCATTCTCAGTTCCTCCTGTTAAAGCCTGCCTAATCCCATTACCTCCCTGTTGTTCCTGGTTCATGTTGTTTTTGTTCTTCTCTGGCTCCCTGTGTTCTCCATGTTTTTTTTGTTTCATTTTTTCCATTCTTTATTAAATCTTCTATATCAACTCAAAGTGTTGGCCTGCTGCATGCGGGTCCAACACCAGCACACACCCATGACAAAAGTAGCACTTAATAATAAAGTTGAATAAAACAAAGACATACCGGTAGTTTGTTTTTGTTTTTCAAACAAAAATCTGAAACATACTTGTTATTACACAAGTCCAGGGATTGCAAAAACTAACAAATCTTACAAAGTATTTTTATCTAGTTTCTAGTACAGATATTTTAGTACAGTTGAAACCAAACAGAACAAGCTTTTGTCTTGTGTCATTTGATATAAAATCGTCTTACTTAGCTACCTGGAGCACTAAACAGAATCAAGGAAAAGCATGAAGGTGTTGTGTTCACCTGCAGGCCCAGTGGTTTCCAGCGTACGTTCCTGAGCAGAGCTGGGGTGGAGCTCAGGGTGTTCTGGGGCCTTTTCTTCAGCGTGAGGATGACTCCGCACGGGTCTTCTCTCAGCGCGTTCACCAGGTTCTTCAGCTGCCATCCCACCTGAGGGCGACGTACACAGATGAGCCCAAAACTGTTCATGCATCTGGCAAACCTACATTTAAAATGATTTATTTTATTTCTTTACGCCAAGAAAATTAGAAAAAAGAAATTCTGTCAACTTTGAAACAAATTTGAACTATTCTATTTATACTTAAATAAAAATGAACATATAACAGAATATCTATGGCATTTTTAGATTTTTTATTTTTTTTTCCCCATGTCTCCACTGGGACTTTGACAGTTCATCTGTTTGGATGAGGGGTAAAGCCTCCTTGCCATCATCCTATTCTTTAGCTCTCCCTTGATAAGAAATATGTTGGTAAAATTAAAAAGGTAACTTCTTAAGTGGCTCATGAGCTACTGAAGCCACAGCCTTAAAGCTGCAGTATGTAACTGTAATAAAGAAAAAAACATGTATTTTTGCATATTTGTTAAAACTCTCACTATGTTGTGTCAGTTTGATATGAGGCAGATAATCTGTGCTATTATTGGTGTCTAAAGAAACGCGCTGCTCCCGCCCAAAAACAACCAATCGGAGCCGGGAGGAGGGTTGTTGCGCTGTCAATCACCCTGATGTACTCTCTCCTCAGCGTGCTAATGGCTGAGAAACAACCTTACAGGAAAACTGTTTATCCATCGTAATCAGTGGGAATGCTAACTAGCCTGAGAGGAGGCTCTGCTGGCTGCAGAGAAAGAGAAGTGGGGATGAGCAGCACCACACGAAGAGTGATTGACGGCACTAAGACCCTCCTCCTGGCTCTGATTGGTTGTTTTTGGGCGCACTGGGAGAAGGCAAAGGAGCCCAATTTTTTTCAGATCTCATTCTGTCACAACAAAAACAACAGTTTTAACAAATATATAAAAAGTATTTGTTTAATATACATACTGAAGTTACATACTGCATCTTTATAAGAGTTCAGTTTGCTACATTTGAAAACTCATCAGAAAGAAGAAGCTGAATTGAGACAAATAAAAATTACTGAATACAGAATATTTTCTGTGACCTTAAAAACTTATACAGCTAACAACATTGCCTTATGTCTGGCTCTTTAGCTGCATTAGCATCCTAAACCCCCCAAACAGAAAAATTTGAAAAACTGAAAGCGCAACGCGACAGAAATGCAGGAGCACATGTGGCAGGGAAACAAAGGACATGTTGTTCAAAAAGTAAGCGTCACATTGAAATAAATTGTGGCTTAGTCAGTATAAATTCGAAGACGGTGGGAGTTGGTAGAAGGAGAGCGCGAGAGAAATGCTGACTGCAGAGTTTTCTTGTGGCTCGGGCCAGGCCGTCTCCAGAGCTCACAGCACTCATCAGGTCATTGATTGGCAACATTGGTCTCAGTTACTGGCAGAGTCTGCAGAGGCCACTACACACGCACACACACACACACACACACACACACACACACACACACACACACACACACTGCCTGGTACAGAAATATATCCGCTCTGATTTAAAAAAAGGACCTGTGTGTCGTAGCCGGATTGTTATATTCTGTCTTATTTAATCCAAAACAGACAGTTTGGCGAGACTGGATCTCTTTAGCTTGTGATGTGAATCTAAAAATCAAAGATGTTCAGTTGTGTTTCCCCTGCCAAGCGTCAGGGAAATGGGTGTCATCTGATATCGCACTGGCTTTCATCCACTCCAATGTCCGTGCGCTAAGCACTAAGTCACAAAAAATGATTACTGCGGAAAATTGTAGGGAAAAATAAGTCGCTTGAGTTTGTTGAAAAGTGATAAATTTTCTTGCCTGCTACTTGTTTAGTAGTTTCTCTCTGTGGCCCAAGGTTTTTAGTTTCAGTACTAAAAGTTGAAGAAAGACAACAGCTATGAGAAAAAGAACGTTTCCTTGATTGTCAATGCAGTGACTGGGGAAAATGAAAAAATTTGCTGTTTTCACAAGAACTCAGAGTAGCAGCTACTCAAACACTGCAAAAACACAAAATATTACCAATAAGATTATAACTAGCGGGGGGTTTTATATCAGTATTATGGAATTGACTTAAAACAAGCTCATATATCTTGCTGAAAAGTTTCTTGTTAGTTAGTTTTTTCTCCCTCCCATTTCAAATGTACTAATATATTTGTACAAGAAACCAGATTTAAGTTACTTTGTAAGATTTTCTGCTTTTGCAATGAAGCAGTTGATTTTATAAAAAGAGTAAATGTTGCCAGGAAGGGAAGTGAACAGCAATGTCCACACTGTGGTTTATCTTGCCATGTATTTCACCAAATTGAAAAAATAAAAATGTGAGGGCATTTTTTCACTTAAAAATGACATTTTTTAAAGATAATGAAGGTGAAACGTGACTTGCTAACCTTTCCAACCAATGTTTGATTCAGTATCAATACATGGTTTCCCCCACAAAACTTGCCAAGCTCAGTGGCATTAGGGCAGTCATTCATCCAGCGGCCCGTCGCGTTTTTGAGTTAAAAAATGTTTAAAGTTGGCAGGAAATTTGAAAATATCACTTGATAACCATGTGTTATCAAAAGATTGTAAAATTAATACCTGAACACCAACTATAGTCTTAAAAATGCAAACACTAAAAAAAAAAAAAAAAAACTTCAATAAATAAGCAATGTTAAGCCTGGTGGGGGAACAAGTAAAGCCTGGTGGCCCGCCAGGCTTGTAATATACTGGGGGAAACCCTGCAGTGAGAGCTGAATCTGACGGCTGTAGAGCTCCTCTTTTAGTCAAACAAGCCGAGTGCAAAGACAAACAGGCGGACACCTAGCTAAGTGAAACCAGCATAATCTGCTGCTGACGAGATTCTTACAACCCCAGGGGTCTTCATTATTTTCCAAGATGCTATTACCTCCACATAATTACACTGCTTTTTCAAACAACTAGTGTGCTACTTGAGCAAAATCCACGTTTAGCTCAGCCGCACTGAAGGCTGAAGGCCCGGTTTTGAAGTCTAAACAGCAACGCTCAAGCCGTGTTGTGCGTATGGGACAGGCCCACATAATCACCCTTTAATGTAATGAAATTCTGTTCATTCAATATTCACCCTAATCTCATATTTAATTCGAAGCCTGGCTAGATAAACTTATCAACTGCGATGTTGTGTTTTCCTCTCTCTCCTCCCAGTGAGCTCACATTGGAGCTGCCAACTACTTCTTCTTCTTCCCTCCATTTCTTTTTATCTGTTCTTCCTCCTCCTCTCCCCAAGTTGCTCTTTACTTCCACCTCCCTTTTCGCCCCACTCTCCCAGGTCTGTTGCAACCCTGTTTCTCCACACACACACACACACACACACACACACACACACACACACACACACACACACACACACACACACACTCTCTCTCTCTCCTCCACTTCCACTCCATGCTTATCTCCTCCCCCAGAGTGAGGGATCAGAGCGGTGAGGGCCTAGCCGAGGGAGTAATAAAGGGCTGAAGCTGTGAGCCTGGCAGGGTGCGATCTGCACTGTCACCCTGAGGAAGAGGAGAGGCGGGGAGAGGGAGATAAAGCGCACCTTCATCACACGTCAATCAAACGACTCAGCGCAGAACCCTGCATGCATAGCGTTGCGAGAGAATATCATGGATAGTGAAGAGGAACAGGGGAGGGGGGGGAAACTCACTTTTGAGACATCCACAGCAGACAGACGCAACCTTTATTCGCCCCCCCCCCTCCTTTTCAGAAATCTCAGATAAACACAGGAACAGATGATTGGTGGACATGATGAGTGACGCTCACAAAAGAGTCTGCTCTGTTTAAAATGGCTGCCCGTTCCTTCTGATCTGATGACCTGGATTGCAACTTATGCAATTCAGAAAGTGAAACTGGGTTTGTGGGTTCATACAGTAAAAGTATTTACACAAGTTAAAACCTTGCACATCTTTTTCACAGCACAACCGAGATTGTCATTGTAGGTTATTAGGATCTTATGGCGCAGTCAGCGCACTGTTAAACTGAGAGTTCAGACAACCATGTATTCCAACCTCTATTGGTTAACTAAGGTTAACTTTACTGCTACTCTCAGTGTGGAAAATGTTGAAATTCCCAAAGTCTGTGTTTTTTTGTTTTTGTTTGTTTGTTTGTTTGTTTGGTTAACAACTTAAATTTTACATGGACGGGCCACCAGACGTGCAGTTTGAGGAAGTTTTCAAATTCCTGATTTTCTCAATTTACTTAGAGAGCAAAGAACGGACGGAGTGGGACTCTCGCCGATTCACTCCAATTAAATCAGAACAGAAGTCAGTTTTTAAAAAGGAGCTGAATTGCTTTTTAGGAGTAAATTATAACTGAAAAAAATAATTTTTTGTAGATTTTGTGAACATAAACAATATTTAAGCAACTGAAAATGATGAAGTTAAAAACATAAACCTATGTTTATGTTGGACTAGCTGTTAATGTATTGTAATTTGCATTAATAGGATAATTTCTCTGTAGTGGACAGGGCACCAAAAGAAGCTAAAGAAATCCATTAAAGTCCAGTTTGCACTGTATGACCAAAAGCCATACAATGAGCAATCTTGATCAACGTTGATCATGTTCAATGTTGAACTAAAGGAGATGGGAAAACCGACATGACACAAAAGTCTGGACACGTTACAATTAAACACGTTGGTGGCAGCATTATGCTGTCGGAATACTTTAGCAAGAGCCTGGAAGCTTTCCAGAGTTGACTGAAGGATGGATGGAACGGCACACAGGACGAAACCGGAAGAAAACATGTTTGAGGCTGAAAGAGACTTAGGACTGGGTTGTTGTTTGTGCTCCTCTAATCTGGAGCAAAGCTCCAGAAAACGGCAAAACAGCTGAAACCCCGAGGTCCTCTATACACACACTTGAAAACTGATGCTCACAAATGTTCTCTGTCCTGTTTGACTGAGTCTCTATTGTTTTTGCAAAGAAAAACGGACAGATATATATCAATGTGTGTAAAGGTGTGACGCTGGCTGAGAGACACCACACAGAAACAACTGTGGCTAAATGTTTCATCTCCAAGGGATGTGAACACTTTGACTTCAAATTCCAACAAAACACCTCCATGTTTGTGGTTGTAGTGTGAAAAAAATGTGAAAATGGGGATTATTTCAGATAAATACACTAAAATAAGGAGCACAGAACGGGATATTTCAGTGGATGATGGAGCTAAATAACATAGTTTGTCCTCATGTGGCCCCTTGATGAAAACAGTAGAAGGTTTGTAAGATGTGACCACTGTGGAAGAAGAGCTGGTACATCCTCTGTGCTTCAGTACAGTTTGCATTTGGAGCTGTGTGACTCACCACTGTCTGGTGGTTGACTTGGATCACCTCGTCTCCAGCGTGGATCTTCTTGCACTGATCTGCCGGTGACTGAAACCGGAAGACAGAGGAGAACGAGCGGAACAAACTTAGTTGATACTAAAGTGGTTCTATTGTAACGGGGGGGGAATATGAAACCACATATTTTACGAAGTATGATTCAAGCTTCCAAATCTGAATGTTTATGACAGTAAAAACGCACGTTCTCTGTGGTTCCAGTGATGACGTGGAGTCCGTCGTATGTTGACTTGATGTACATCCCCTGGAAAACAAGAGAAAAAGACCAGAGAATGGACACACGTTTGAAACGATGCACATTTTTGCAGAAAAGCCGAAGCTAAAAAATGAAGTTGAGTAACGACTCAACATGCATGGAGTGGTAGTTTCAGAAAAAACAACAATCTGCCGCAGCTTTTCAAAAATATAAAAACTGCAACTTGTCAGAAAAAGCAACCAATATCAAAAGTAATCTTTGGTGTTTCAACAAGATATTATGGATTTATCAGTTCTTTTGTTGTTGTTTTTTGCGGAAGTGCTGAACGCTGTCGTTTGATGTACAAAAAATATTTTCAGCGAGTTGCAAATCTGAAGCAGATTCTGAGGCGGACCCTTCCAGCCGTATTTCTGGATCCTGCTCACAAGCTGCATTTTAAGTTACGCTCGCTGGACGTCATTTTGCAGGAGCTTTCCCGGATCTCATGCAGGGGATTTACGGAATCAAATCTGCTTTCTGATGCACTAATGCCCGAGATGCTGCTGCCAACAGAATTATTAAAAATAATCTGTTCAGATAATTTGGTTGAGAGCGAAGAATGTAACGCCTCAAACGGTCTAGTTGGAACAACATCAAGCACAGGTACAGACGCTCATCCGTCCAGAGGCGCTCCCAGCCTGCAGGATTCACTGCAACACCGAACAGCCAAATGAGGAATATTACCTATCACTAAAATCTGCGATTTATTACTTTTTTTTGTTTTTACTTTATTATTCCCTCGGCTAGACGCTGAGGGCTCTTTGCACTGCAAATGGCGGAAGAAAGGTTGGCCGAACCGAAGCTTTAGGTCAGCAATTTTCAACAGCAATGAAAGTTGAGTAATGACTTACTCAAGAAACCTCTGGTGTGGAGGAAAAATAACATAGAAATCCAGCTGCCTGAAGCCTTCAGCTAACCCCAGTTAGCATGGGAGTCTTCATAGCCGCAGACAAACATTTCCTCTCACATGAAATGTTTTCATTGTTTCTCTGCAGATGTTTGCCTTGATATTGATTACAAGTGGATTTATTGTAAAAAAGAATGTAGTTTAATTTAGGAAATAAAACTACATCTTCAGTCAGTTCTATATTGCAAACGATTTAAAATGTTCTAACAAATGGATAAAGTCAAATTATTGACAGAAAATGTTAACAAACTACATGACTTATTAATTATTACCGAACCACCATTTCTGTGCATCGTTACACCCCTCTTAATGAATTATATGTTGAATTACTTTAGATTTTGGAGACTGATAAGTGAAAACACAGTACCCTACGTAACCATGGAAACTACACACAACTTTAAAAAAAACATTTTTAGAAAATGTGTTTATCCAAATCAATTAAATGAACATTAACCAACAATTTCCTACATGCCAAAAAAAACAAACATAGAAAGCTGAAACACGTAAAAACACAAAATCTTACCAAGTATATTTGGTCTAGTTTCTAGTGCAAATATCTTGAAATAAGAAAAACAAACATTTCAACAAGACAGAAGATTGCTTTAATTCAATAATTCCTTAATACTGATGACAAAGCATTTGTTCCATTTGTAGATAATTTCACTTATGACAAAACAAGATAAGTTAAATAATCTGCCAATGAAACTAGAACATTAAGAAACTATTGAGCTAAATCAAGCTCCTCTATCTTGCTGAAAAGTTTTCTATAAGTTAGTTTTCAGGCATATTACAATATCTGCACTAGACCAAAAATACTTGGTAACACTTTGTGTTTTTCTGGTGCAAGACTATATTTATGACTGCGTCCTTAGCGTCACAAACACCTGTTATTTCTAATGTTAAAATGAAATTATTGCAGCTTTTATTGTGTGTTTTTGTGTGTGTGAATTTCCGAATGTCGTCCTCACCAGGCCTTCGCTGGGCATGATGCTGGTGAGGTGGACCACCTCCAGATGTGCCGACTGAGATACCAGAGAGTCCGACGACAGAGAGATGATGTGGTCGCAAATCCCTGCGAGGGTCTTACACTGAAGACAAAGATGGAGGTGCAGGAAAACAAAAAGAGAGAGAGACCAAAGGAGAAAGACAGAAAGTCATTGGGATTGGTTTTGGCTCCTGGGGGACGCTGTGACCTAGCTGAAGGAGGTGACACAGACATCATTTTATCAGACGGTTCCACATCACCACTCCCCATCGCTCTGTCACACAAACCGGTTCCTGTCACGGTCTGTCCACAGACACGCCCACAAGACGCCCCTCGGAGAAGCGACGGCGCGTGTGGGAGCGAGCCCGCGACGCCCGGCTGATGCTTGGCGAAATTTGCGGAGCTCACTTTTTTATTTGTTGCCTTCGTTCGTTTCGAAGAAATGACTACAGACGGCACTGTGGGTGTGATTCCCAGCTCCTTTTGCTCCGTCTTAAATCCGAATAAACACGCCTGCTGAGTGGCGAAGTTTTCCCTGCCTTTGTTCTAAGCAAAGATTGACATTTTCTCTGGCTATTTGCTCGGCTGCACATGCACGTTCGTTTATCACCGGCAACGTTTCCTGCCTTTTAATCTCCTCTGAGTGACTGCAGCGCGATGCGGACGTTTATCCCAGCAACTTCGTCTCACGGGTTATCCTACTTAATGCGTGCGCACGCGCAAATAAGGGCGAGTCTGAGACGTTCAGTGGAATAGGATTTTTGTGCACAACGACGGAAGTGTGAACGATAAAATGATCTTTTAATCTCTACCCGACATATTAACAATGAAATAAGCTAACGTGAGAGAATTCTCCACTTTCTCACAGTCACATTTCTTCAAACCTCTAACAGCTCCTACTACAAAAAAGTTTTTTGGGTTTTTTGGGTTTTTTTTTTGAATTTATCATTTCTTTTCAAAGTTGATCAAATTATATCGGAGCTGTTTAAAAAACAAAACACCACAAATCAAATTCCTTGTTTGTGTGCAAAAACTTGGCAAATACAGCGGATTTTATTTCTTCCACTTAGTCAGCCTTGACTTTTTGTTTATACATTTAGACAGTGGAAAATTGGAAGAAATTATATAATAGGTAGGTAGGTAGTTCCTCTCCAACTGCACTCTAGTCCCCCAATTGTGTTTGTGAGTGCAAAGTGATTGGAAAAATGCTATATAAGTTCAATCCATTTACCAAGAGAGACAGATGTCTACTTCAGTTCTACCACCGCAAGTGTGGAGCCTACTGAGACTTCAACGTGACCCTGATACTTTAACGCAAACGTCAATGCATGCACATTAACCAACAACCAACACAAGACTCTAAAACAATCATTATTACTCTTTCTGCGTAATAATGACTTAGAACATAAGAAATAGTTGACCAAACAGAAAATCTGCTGTGGTCGTCCCAGCTAAAGGAAATCCTGTGTTTTCGTCCTCACGACACATAGCAAGCAGAGCTCTGCTCTGTTGTTTGCTGTGTGTTGCTAACACACACAACAAACGCGGTTGCATAATTCATTGTCTGCACCTGAACAAATACATACTCAGACATTGGAAAAAAAGATGGAGAGAAAGTAGAAGAGAGAGGCATGAAGGCAGGAGAGGCGGGAGGGAGAGTCTGGGAGGAAAAGGGAGAAAACGAGGGAAAGAGAGAGAACATACAACTAGGACAGTGTTATGTAATTCCTCTCATCCTTATGCATGCATGCACATAAAAACACTCATGCACACTTCACGCTCCATCAGACACGCAGGCTCACACACACACATGCACGCGTTCATGCTATCTTTCCAGAATACACACACACACACATCCTGTCCATCTGATTGCTGCAGGCTGTAGTCTAGCGGAGAGGAGTGAAGCACAGAGTTTTGCATTATTGAGAAGAAGTGAACTAACATACAACTGCACTATAGTCACCAACATGAAACCCATTCTGCATTTAAAACTTGCTATAATTATGTCTGAGTGCAGTTTGCTGCATAATTCAATCAGTAAATATATCCATGTAAAGGAGTTTCTGTTGCACTATTGTTATCTAAATCTATTTTTGTCCACTAATAATAATAATCCCACAAGTGACAAAGTGACAGCTGGGAATATTGATTTGCACTTGTGAAGATTAATAACTCTTTAAATCAGTCACACACACACACACACACACACACACACACACACACACACACACACACACACACACACACACACACACCAACACACACACACACACACACACACACACACACACACACACACACACACACACACACACACACACACACACACACACACCTACACACACAAACACACACACACACACACACACACACACAGTACTGTACAGTGTCTGGTAGTGAAGAAGGAGTTTCTGCAGTACTTCAATACTGAAGAATAATCAGCTTGTGTTGCTAATGTTGGTTTTTTACTTCACCTGAAAAGACTAAATCCTTCTGGATTTCTTTTGAGATGGTTCAAAGCAGTTGATGTCTTACTTGGAACAGAAAACTTTTTTTTGTTTGTTTTACTTTTTCATTTTGTAGAAATCCAGATTATTCAGTCCCAGAGACTGGAGTTCATGGCTAAGTCCAATGGGGATCAAGACACTTGCTCTCTAAACAAACTTGAATCTCAGAAATGTCACAGTAGTTTAACATTTTACGAACATTTAAAGTGTTGACAGGTTTGCATATGATGGTTATTTGCACAGTACCTGATGATTACACAACTGGAAAATGGAGGCAGTTATTACGTCTCAAACAGTTATCTAAATGTATGCATTTCTGCTATACAGTAAATCAACGTAAATAGTTTAACTCTGACAACTTTTTACACCGATTTATTTCTCTTTGAGACAGTTACTCTAGTGGAAAATGCTTCACCTGCTCTTTTCTTGGTATATATTTCACATGGGAAGCTTATAAGTTGTTGCTCTTTCTCCAATTTCAATTTCCTGTTTATGTCGTACAGTTTCCGTGTAAATAATCGTCAAAAGGCTAATGAGAGTTAAAATCCTGCTTATCTATTTCTTAATATATATATAAAAAAAACATCTGGTATGCGTGTGTTGCTTCTTGATTGGTTGCCAGCTGAATCGTTTCAAGGCTCTAAAACCTTATTTTACATTTTTCTGCATGTCATGAATAAACATCTAGAGAAACTCCATTTAGAAAAACTCCTTTCTGTTTCATTGCTGCCTCCTTTCACACATACACCTCCCATTTCTAGCAAAGCACCAGGTCCAGGTGTTTAAATATGCCTGTTGTTATTTTTCTATATATGTAGAAAAGACATGTAGCAAATCAGAGCTATAATGAGCTGCTGCTCATTATAAACCTTAAACCAAAAGGTTTATGGGCTCATTTTTGACAGATGAGACATCACACAGTCAGGGAGGTTAAATTTAAATGCAATCGAATGACTTGCTCTCGAGTTGCAGAGATTTCTAGAAAGCATTATCTAATGTCCTCTAAATGCTTAGTCTTTTCTCTCTCTTCTTTTTTTTTTTTGCTCGGCACACTATTTGCTTCGCTCCCTCCACCTGACCTTGAATGGCAACAGGAAGCCTCCCGATCCGACTGTCAGCCCGGATCAGACACTAGCTGCTCACTCTGTTTCACACGTGGATGCAGACAGTTCCCCATCGCACATGAGCACACGCGCGCACACTCACACACGGCCTACAACAGAGCTTTCAAGAGGCCCGCGGCCTATTTGCACTTCACCAGACATGCGTTTTCCCCAAAAACAAACCAGCACAGACACACATCAAATCGATCTCAGGCCAAAGTGTGCTCAAATGTGACACTTTTAATGAAACTGTTATGTTCCGAGTGCAGAATCAATCAAAATGCTTTCTCTGCTTATGACAATTGCAGATTCTGCCTGGCATCGATTGACACAAAATGTCTGGAATTGGCAAAGCGCTTGGCGCACTTATTGAATGTCTCTTTGAAATGTTCTAAAAATACACTTTGCACAGCGGGGGATGGGGGTGAAGACACATCCCATCCACATTAGTATTAATAAAAAAAAAAGAGGAATCTCTAGAAACCATTTTTTGGCAAACACCTACCACATGAAGGATCTTATTCTCCGTTTCATACACGGTGCAGTCCTGTCAAGGGAGAGGAGCCGAGAAAGACAAACAATTAATGCAAATTCAAACAAAAACATCCACACAAAAGCACTAATATCTCTCTGCTCCAGATATAACATCCAGGAAAAAAAGCACTTTACACTGTAGTCAAAATAGCATGCTTAATCGACATATACCTGTTGCTAATAGTTAAAACAGATATAAATAGAACTGATGGAACTTCTGGTGAAGATGTGCTAAAATATGTATATTTTTTTATTATAGAAATGAAATCTCTCGCAAAAAAATTTAACAATAAAACAAACCTTGAGTGTATTTATTCCGAGAAGGGAACAAAATGTTTTCAACTGAATCACCACAATTGCTGTTACTGATAGTCCACGAAGTTTTTTGAACTGATACCTATTGGTTTTCCATAGTTTGACAGCCCTGAAACGATTAATCGGATTCATTGTGATTACTCGGTTATTGAAATGATTGTCGACTAATTTAGTACTCGATTAATTGTTAACTGGAGTAGACAGACTGTATAAAAGGCCTTTGGAGATAAAAACCAAAAACCGTTTTTAAAGTGATACCGTACTGCTGCGGAAAGACGCGAATGTATTTTGAGGCTTTTTCCACGTCTTCACCAAAGGCGCCAACATATTTGACTGCATCTGTGCAATTCTGGGAAGCATCTCACTGAATCCACCAGATGTGTACGGTAGGCAGCAATTACATCTGTTTGATGCATTAATGGAGACACTGCTGCCACCTTTGTCTCTCTCACTGCGTCCCCTGGCAACCACAGGCTCATTTGGCCTATTGTGGACCTACAGTGTGGCCACTTTCTGTTCCATCTCCTTTGGCCCTTGTAATGTGGGGATTGGGTGTTATCTGCTCAGCTGCAGGATTCACTCTGGGCACAAGTACAAACGCACTGATACATACTCTGAGCAGGCTCTTACTGTGAGGGCACAGTCCAGGTCCAAGAGAGAAGACATAGTTTTTTTCCAAATAACTGAAACGGCTACAAAGCCAAAGTGTTTGCATGCGGCAGCTGCTTTATTTATTTATCTTTTAAAGAGGTGCAGTGTGCTGGATTAACATAGGGAAGAGGTCACATAGAGGTCAGGAAACGATGGGGCATGTTTCGGTCACCACTAGGACCTGTTGACTCCACTGCTAGTGAATGTTGTCCTTTAAAGGAACAGTATTATATGTTTTCCAGGCACTTAATACTATCTTATAGTATATATGTTATCTTCAGTTGTTATAAAAATGCTGTATATATCAAATATGACTTCGGAATTTAACGCCTTGAAATTGGGCCTCTGTCTCTTTAAGAAACGCCTGCTCTTTCTGAAACTCCGCCTTAAGGAAGTCATCACAACATGGCTCCCCTATTAACCCTTTGATAACATTTTTACCAGTGTTGCGCTGAGAAGTAGCTCGAAGAATGAGCTCAGCAGATTCACAGTTCCACCAGATGTTTGCTAATTTCAGCTGGCTAGTTTGGAGGAACTGAGGGGGGAGTCAGAAGTTTGGAACCGCAGCTTTAAGGAGGAGCTGCGCCTCAAAGGTGGAGCTAGGTCCACCCAGACATTTTGTACAGCCAAATGGTTGCCATGGGATATTGAAGGATTTCTCAAACGTGCATGAAAGAATCAAGGAAACACATGTTTATGTTGAGGGGATAACATTATTGCAAGTCTCAAAGAATGTTGATTTTACATAATACTTTAGTTTGTAAATTGCATATTTATCTTGTGAATTAAATATTTAGTTTGGAACTCTGATATTTAAACTGTAGGAATAATATGGTGAAAATATGACTGACAAATGAACACCCACATTTATTTCTCTACAACAAGCTAAATATACTCAGTTTTTGCTGTTTTTCTTCATTGAATTCTTCATGATGCAACTTTACAAATGGCACCCCATATGAACTCCTCTCTTTTTTCTTCAATCTATATGAGCAATTACTGCGTTGTTCATGGAAAAGTGTGACATGTGAAAGCACCTGTTGTACAATGGTGGTCAGCTCTAAGCACAGCTGCACAATGTTGTTCTTCAGTAATGAATACTCAGTCACACTGGCGAATGGAGACCTGAAACAAACGAAAGCAGGTTGTAGTCAGACAAATACACCGGCTGCACAGGCAGCACATGTTCAACTGTACTTTGGGAGAGGTGGGCAGAAAAGCAATTCATGTGGAGGATGTCAATCAAATGCTGCGGTTATGTGTGTCTGCTCCCTCTTTCTGCATTTTACTCTCCCTGTCATTAACACCTACATTTGCTAGAGACTTGTGTCAAAGCTAAACTGTGATGAATACTCTGACGTTGTTGTTGAACCCGTTTTATCGCAGATGTTCATTTCACTGTTATTACTGCTAATTTACCTCAACTTTATGCTACTGATTACCATTTTTCTTCAGCAACTGAGGTTACGGTCACGATTTCGCTAAAACCTGAAATCAGAAAATCTGTCCTTGCGTTCTGTGAACAGAAATATCCTATCAAATTTGTATTTTCTCTCGTTTAGTAAATTTCAAATATATAATTCAAAAAGAATTTGTAGATTTCACTATCTTTTGCTAGCTGATATGCAAATTGTGTAACACTGCAACGAAACCAATAGTTTACTGTAATCCAATAAACAGTAAAATACTGTTAAAATTAATCACAATATGTGACCGGTGAAATAATGCTGTCGTCTCACCTAACAGCAAGTTGCTGTTACTTTACTGTTAATCTACTGTAATTCAGTTTACAGTAATATACTGTGAAAAAAGTAAGTGAACAGTAAGAAAAAAAACAAACAGTAAATTACTGGTGTCCCTGTTGTCAGTAATTTACTGTTTTGTTTTTTTTTTACAGTGAAATCCTTTTCAGTGTGGATAAAATGGAAGCCAGTATAATGATTTGAAAAACGTATATATTTTGAGACATTTTGTTGAAGTCATAACTGTGAAGTATTTCTTTAAGACGTAATGTGACAGGTGCTTTTGTAAAGACCCTCTTGTTTGATAAGACAGGAATCATCCAACCAGGCACTGTAACACTGATGAAGACCGTGTTTTATCATCAGCATTTCATTCTTCCAGAAATATAAGAAGGTCCACAATAAAAACATGAAAAAACGAGATAATAAAATAGCATGTTTAACAAAAGGACAAGCACTGTGAAACTTTCAGACGCAGTAAGTCTGTAACTCTGGCTGAACATTTAGGGTCGTTTTCCTGCTGGAACGTGAACGTCTGACCACGACTCCAGTCTTTTGCATTTCTTCCATGATTGGCTTCCAATTAGCTTCGTCCGTTTTCCCATCAACTCTAACCAGCTTACTTGTGTCTTTTGAAGAAAAGCATCCACTTAACCATGATGCTACAACCACCATGTTTTACAATTGGGATGGTATTCTTGGTGTCTGACCAGAGCATCTTCTTTCATTTGCTTGGACTGTCCTCTACATGCCTTTTGACAAATGATATATAAAGTCGTGAATCTAAAACCTGTGGTAACCCCATCGCTCCACACTTAGGGACGAAACTCTATCCTCCAAGATGTCGCTAGTCGCTCCGACAAAGTGGGATCGGCTTGGATGTACTGTTCATGCCGGAGTGACCAACACAAGCTCATCGGATGACTGCTGACAACTTTTTAGTCGTGGTAAGTCTATTGTGTAAATAGTTTAAGGATGAACGACTTTTACCTGTCAAGCCAGGCGAGCAGATTCTTGGCAGCACCAATCAAATCCACCACTGACGTAAGGAAGTCGTTGGGCAACCTTCTGGAGGCTCGTCCGTCGTAATGACCCCCCCTCCGTCGGCCCAGGATGAAGTTCTGGAGGTTCTTTGCTGAAGCGTTGAGCTTGTGGGACAATGTTCTGAGGTTCTCTGTTTCTAAGCCATAGTTCTGGAAGAGAAACAGATGAACATTTAGAAGAAAAGAAAATGTAAGGTAAGATAAAGAGATCTTTTGAGATTTTCGGTATGTCAAGTTGTGTGTAAGGATACCAGAGGGGCTGTAGTGGAAATAACACACTATGTTCTCATTACTGAAACAATCAACATCTTTCTTTTTCACTCCTTTTTTATTTTTTTGCTTTGCTTTCATGCACACCTCTTTGGCCTAGCCCTCAAACGTCTTCACAAGGACTTTTGATTTTGCTCTGGGGTTGACACATTTTGAACCAAACATCTCCAGACATCGAGCCCGCCTCCTTCCTGAGTTTTATGATTGGTGGCCATTTCCATTGTGTTCATACTTCCATACAATGTTGTTGTTTAGGTTGACATGGTGCCTTCTGGCATCTTGAACCTGTATCAAAAGTTGAACCAGATTTGTGGAGGTACACCATTGTCCGTCTGATATTGTGCCTGATTTGTTTAGATCTTCTTTTTTTTTTTTACTCTCCTAATCGCACAAGGTCGTAGTGCGTTTGAGCTTTAAAATACATCTACAGGTGTGTCTCAGTTCAACTCAGATATGTCAACTTATTAGAAGCTTATAAAGCATCATTCGGGTTCCCTCAAATTCTTTAAAGGCATAGAAATATTAGCATATGAAAACATCTGACGTTGAAGAAAGTAATAAACAATTATCTCTATTAAAAACAGTCAGAATATTACCCACTGCATGCTCATATATGATTTCAATTAGATGTACAAGAATGCAAGCACCATATACTTAGTAAGTCAAGAGACTTGACTGAAGTGTTTTAAAAGAGCCCCAAAAATGTGCGTATTTGTATCTTTTCAAAAACAAAACATCTTGTTGCGTGTGAGTTGGTACTTGGATTATTTTTCTTTTTAACTGAATCCTTCTGTCACATATACCTAATTTTACATTTTTAGCATGTGATGAATAAACATCAACAAAAAGCCTGGTCCAAGTAATTCTGTCTGGTTTAGTGCTTTTTCCTTGTAAACACACACCTCCCACTCATTACAGACTTACTGTGTAGTTTTTAGCCAAGCACCAGGGGTTATACAAGCATATGGGTTGCTACTGCCCTACATCATTATAAGGAAAGTAAACAAAAATAGGGGATATGATAGCTTTGACACCAAAAAGCTTACTGATGACTCATCTGCACTTCTCCGTATTGTTGAAAGGCAAAGTAATCTTGGTATACAGCGGCCGCCCGCCTATTTGTGGTGATTTGGGTTTTTTTCTGTGGAAAGTAAATCCAAGTAATTCATAGAAAATCTGCCAATTTCAGGATTTTTATTTTTATTTTTTGTCTGTTTGTGCTTGGTCAGCTGCACAAACAGACAAGGATGCAAACCAAACGTGTCATTTTATTTTATATCTTCTACTGAGGACAGATATGGCGGGGAGAGACATCATAATGACTGGCAGCCATCGCTGTGATGGCGGATTTGCAAGGAACACTTTTTACAAGGTAAGAAGAGTAACGTTCATTAATTATACTTTTATAAGTAATTATGATTAAAAAGATATCAAATATTTATGGAGAAGGTACGCATCAAACATTAGTAACCAGGGAAACAATGCCGCCGTCATGTAGCCTATAGCATGTAGGGGGGAACAAAACAAACTAGTCAGCAACTCTTTTGTTTCTGTGTTTCTCTGTGTTTTTAAGGCTGCTGTTTATGGCAGTGATAAAAATCCTGTGGTGTGTGAATTCAGGCAAAGTGGGCAATTTGAACAACAAGTCAGGAGGGAGGAGAAATGTGTCGGTTGCTAAGCTAGCTGTTTCAAACTTTGAGCCCCTACCAGGTGTGTTACGTTCACAGACAAATTAGCTCGATTCGAACAAGTGAAATACACGAATAAACTGGCAAAACAAACCAACTTTTGGAAAACAACTGCAACTTTGCTCCGTTCAATACCCTGACTTCCGGTGGTGCCTCGAGTGATTTACGACACAGTTGCAAAGGGTCAATAAACACCAGCGAGACAAAGCTTTTGAGACACTATTACTGCACTGACAGGCGACTGACACGCTCGGGTTCAATGAGTCACATTTTGTACATTAATTCAGAGCTTTAGCACAAGAGGGATCTGCAACACAAGCCGTACAAATGTCCCCACTCACACAGCTGTGTTCTCAGTGTAATCAATGGGAAGCAGGCAGGTAGTGAGAGGATCTCATCACTTCTTACTTCCTCCTGCCGATTTGCCACGAATCTGCAGATGTCATATCAGTGATGGTCACGTTTTCTGCTTGCCGACGGAGAAACATACGTTTTGGTGTATAATATGTGTAGAAAGAGTGAAATATGAGCGAGTTAGAAGAGTTTGTTTCTCAGAGATAGTGGACTAGTTGTGTATTAATTGCTTACCAACCCGTGTTTTCTTTTTTTTTTCTTTTTTTCCCCCTCAAGACTGAGCATAATGCCAGCAAAAACTTAAAGAGGAGTTTTATAAAACAAAATTAAAATAAAAAAAAAGCTGAAATATTTTAAAGTTTGAATGGCGTTTCCAGCTGACAGTAGTTGGCTGTGAAAGAGCGCAAAGTTTTCAGCAGAATTTTTCATAAATTTGTGGGATGTTCCGTTCGTGTCAATGGGGCCCAAGATGAATATTTCATAAACTGTGGAAGATGTCAATACCAAAAGACAGGACTAACGACGTGGCCTTCCAGCGTTCACACTAATTAGGCAGCTGCGGAACCAAAAGGCATGACGACTGGAGGAGAGGAGGGAGGAAAAACGGAGAGCACCCGGCGGTGCGTCTCTCTCAAACTGGGTCAGACTCCCACCGCGCTCCGTGTGATTCTCTGCATCCTGCGCGAACAGAGATGCATGCAGACACTCGGAGCGCACATGTTTGCGCTGCTGTAATTAGGCTGTCACGTCATGACGTGATCTAAAAAAAAAATAAAATAAATAAAAATCAGCGCGCGTCTGTCTGCCTCCAGGGCGCGCGGGAGCTGCGTCTGAATGAATGCGAGCGCGCTGCTGATACCGAGGGAAGCCACTTAAAAGGCTGCATGCACAGCACGTGTTTGCAAATCAATACCGTTATAGGATGACGCCATTATTACCACAGACAGCCACAGCCGCCCTACCGTCCCTCCTCATGTCGGTGTGGTTGCCACAGCAACCGTGGCCTCTTTATTTCGATTCCTCTGCCGTGGCTCATGCGCCAAGTAGCAATAAAAATAAATTGTTCGTGCCCTACTGTCTGTCTTATAATCATTTTCCTTCAGATACACAAAAGTAACTACATATTGAGTCTGCATGAGAGATAAATTTGCGTCCAATAGGTGAACAGGCCCGGTGTTTTTTCTTCTTCTTCTCCTTCTTCTCTTTGCTGGATTTTAAATTTGTACAGTGCATTTTTCCGTATTGAATCAAGCTGTAAATTTCATGTCAGACCATTTGAAAAGAGTCTGTATTTGTTCTTCTGTTTACAGTCGGAAGGATAAAACGCGGGCTAGAGCAGAATGCTGATCACAACACAGTGGTTTGGATTAGTTTTTTGAAAAATGACCCAGTTTATGGAAGCCGCCAGAAAACCGTTCTGTAAAAGACTGATTGTGTGACTGATGTGTGAGTCAAACACCCGGGTGACTACAAAGCATGTTTCTCAGAGATGAACACAAGGATGACGTCTCAAATTCTCTGTGAAACGCTCTAAAAAAATAATTTAAACAACATTTTTCTGGTTTTTTTATTCGAAACCTTTTGCCGGTTGATGCCAGCACAGACAGGATGAGCAAAAAATAGATTTAAAATTTTTTCAAGCTATTTTCTCTCTTCTTCCTTTCAATATCGACACAAATTCCACACCAGAAATAGACTTGTTTTTAAGTTTTTATTACTAAAAGACCTTTTGTTTTTCTGAAATCTAAATAAAGAAAGAAGTTTATGATCCTCTAACAATAAAGCCAATCTTACATTGGATATGCCAGGATTTATAAACATCATATAAGCCATGTTTTCGTCTTTTCTCGGGTCATGTTAGCATTGTGCTTAAATGACATCAGGATCAACTTTGTTATGTTTCCAAAGTGACCCGGGACAAAATCAGAAGTAAATGTGAATGAACTTAGTCATGAATTTAATCACAAATTCAACGTCGCACTAAGAGGATGACTAACTGTAGTATTAACTTTTAGTTCTTGTTAGGTGAGAACCTGCACAACATTAAGAATCATCTCAGAGACTCTGCTTTTTTCTCATCTGTAAGTGCGTGTGTGTGTGTGTGTGTGTGTGTGTGTGTGTGTGTGTGTATGTGTGTAGATGAGGGTCTGAGTGTGTCCATTCTTAGGCCGTATAGTGATTGGTACTCTGGGACACTCAGTCCCAGGCTGGAAGATTTGAATGAGAAGAGGTGCTGATTAACACACACACACTCACAGACCCTCTTCCGCACATTTGAGCAGCTCCTACTAATCCAGCCGTGTGTGCCTGAGAGATAAGGTGCATCCTGCATGCTCTTTCTACATATTCTCCCTCTCTCTTTCCCTCTCACCTCTCCTCCGCTCCCTCCTTTCACCCGTTCTGGGAGAGTAGCACCTAATTCCCCCTAATTCGCTAATCCTGAGCAGGGCCACTGCACATACAGTCAGCAGTGACCGAGGCAGTGCGAGCAAAGCAAGACTCAGGTCACGGAGGACTGTTATTTATTTATTTGCTTTGCTTTTTTTTTTTTAAGCCAAAATCAATAACTGATGCTCCAGGAAGTAGATATGAAGCTGTGTTTTCATGATACTGTCTTGTTTTTTAAAAAAAAAATAAAAATTTTTTTGCAAATTCCATCCACACATTTTGACTGAAATGCACGCAGTAGATTCTACACAAAACAATGAATCAAAAAGGTTGAGACCAGACAATACTAAAAGTGGAAACACTGGTTATTGTGATGAAAGATTAACCAGTGTGTTGCAGAAACACACAGTAGATGTAACTGAGCAGACCAATCAATGAGGCACTTGGCCAGCTAGCAGCTAGCATAATTAAGGAATATTGCATTACAAAAGCCTCTAGCTTCATCTGTTCTTCTAATATTGTTTTTTCTTGTTCTTGCAGTGCTACAGCGGCCATGCCAGCTTTCCAGTTAGCTCATTGTTTTTAAACTAATGTTCTTCATGAAACTACTATGTTATCCAATGCTGATCATCTGCTAACATTTTCCATCGTTTAGAATTTTCCAAAGGCAACTAGTTATGTGACAAGATGGCAACTAGTTATGTGACAAGATGGCAACTAGTTATGTGACAAGATGGCAACTAGTTATGTGTCAAGATGAAAGCAACAAAATGTGGAAGAAGTAAAAAAAAACGAAAAAAACTTGAGGGCATGTTTTTTTTTATGTGTTTCAGAATTATCTTTTAAGTTATGGAATTATAACCAAAGAGGGGGGCAAAAATCTTAAAATTGTGTTCAGTATGTGGATTATTTATTTTATTATGATCCTTTCATTTCTACAAATTGAATATGTTTAATGCAAATGTTAACTGAAACCAGAAAATTCCTTAAGAAATTTAACCGGGGCCTGCCAAAGTGTGCCCGTCGATTTGGACCCAGCGTTCTGATGCTAAAATTTAGCATCAATGCTAATCTTAGCAAAAAAATGTTGACAAACATGCACTTGAACCATTCAGTATGTTAAAATTAGTGTATAAGCTAAAATTATCCAAAATGCTAATTTTAGCATGAATACTGTCAGTAGCATGTGGGCTATCACTAGTATGTTGTCTGTACTTATTCCACTCAAAATACTAAACATGGCTAATAAGTAAGAGAAATAGCTAATACCTTATTTAAAGTAAAAGGCTAATATATGTAGGTCTGTCATGGCGCCTCGAAGGATTAAGTGATGCAGTTGCAAAGGGTTAATAGTTTGAGTCATGCAGAACTGATCTGACCGTTTCCATAGCAACGATCAAGACATTCCCTCAACTCCAGTGAGCTCAGTGTCGCTATGACCTCATCTGGGGCTATAAATGCTTGCATCTCAAAACATCAGTTCTTACACAAGTGACTCTTTGGACTGTGTCTTACAAGAACGTTTACGATGGAAGGAGTTTTAGCAACTGCGTTTTTTCCGTTGAGTTTTGGTATCGGTTATGCAATTACAACCGGATTGAGAAAGATTTACGACAAAGTGCTTCCAGGTACCAATTTTGAAAAGTGTACTTCTGAGGAACAGTGCACTGCGTCGGAATATGATTACTTTGACGCTCCTTTTTTAAACCCTTCCCCGGCTGGGGAAGTTTGTGCTGAGGAAAAGTTTACCTCTGAGGATCAGTGCACTGACTGCGAATACAATATCTTTGACGCGTATTTGTTCAAGCCTGCCGCACCTCGGAACCAAACTACTCCAGCCGGAGAAAACTGGGAGGTTTCCGAAAGTTGTGAGAGTTTTCAGACAGTCGAGTCTGAAAACTCTTTTTCTGCTGCGACAGAAGAAGAATCTGACGACAACGCCCTTGAGGAGACCTTTGAAGTTGGGAACAATTGCTCTATGGTTCTCAAGGAACAAACTTCCTCTGCTGGGGCAGTTTGTTGTGAGCTTTCAGGCCAATGTGCAGTAAAACCTGAAAAGCGAACTCCTGCACTGAGAAAAGCGGATTTGGAAGATTGGTCCGAAAACGCTCCTCTCATTGGGAATGACTTCTCTAATGTTCTCGGCGAACCCTAGAGACAGCAGAGCCAGAGAACTCAACTTCTGCTCCAACAGAAACAGCACTGAACACCAATGAAGAGGGATCTGTAACAAGACTCTTAACGGTGGATATCAGATGCCTCAAACTGCAAACATCAGTCCCGGAGCAAGTTGGGGAAAACAGAGCAACGGGAACACCCATTCCATCTCCGAATAGCACAGAGGGAATCGTTCATGCGTCAATCGATCGGGCAACGGTTTCCCAGCCACTGCTGCTGGGCGATCGCCCGCCGGTTCTCTCTACAAAGGTGTCCCAGCCGATTTAGCCTTAAATGTATTCGGCGAGAGTGTGGTGACTCACTCCTTGTAGGCTACCGGAAGCGCCGCTGGATGCCGAGGAGACGCTGCAGGGAGCTCCTCTGGAAGTGCCATTGGAAGCGCCGCTGGACGCCGAGGAAACGCTGCAGGGAGCGCCGCAGGAAGCGCCGCAGGAAGCGCCGTTGGAAGCGCCGTTGGAAGCGCTGCTGGACGCCGAGGAGACGCTGCAGGGAGCGCCGCACCGCCGTTGGAAGCGCCGTTGGAAAGGGTTAATAGTTGGACGCTGGACGCCAAGGAGACGCTGCAGGGAGTGCCGCGGTGTTAGAGTCTGGTCCGCATTGCCGGCAGTAAGTCGGGCTCATTTCCAGTGATAGTTGAACTCCGCCAGGGCTGCCCTTTGTCACCGATTCTGTTCATTATATTCATGGACAGAATTTCTAGGCGCAGCCAAGGTGTTGAGGGGATCCGTTTTGGTGGCCTCAGGATTGCGTCTCTGCTTTTAGCGGATGATGTGGTCCTGTTGGCTCCATCAGAACGTGATCTGCAGCTCTCGCTGGAGCGGTTCGCAGCCGAGTGTGAAGAGGCCGGGATGAGGACCAGTGCCTCTAAATCCGAAGCCATGGTCTTGAACAGGAAAAGGGTAGAGTGCCTTCTCTAGGTCGGGGGGGATGTCCTTCCTCAAGTGGAGGAGTTCAAGTATCTTGGGATCTTGTTCACGAATGAGGGAAGAAGGGAGCGGGAGATTGACAGGCGGATCGGCGCAACGTCTGCCGTGAAGCGGGCGCTGTACCGGTCCGTCGTGGTGAAGAGAGAGCTGAGCCAGAAAGCGAAGCTCTC
>CAEFZX010025060.1:0-102250 GCA_903066825.1 Alfaro cultratus | reverse complement strand
TTATTATTATTATTATTATTATTATTATTATTATTATTATTATTATTATTATTATTATTATTATTATTATTATTCGTTTTGTATAATCTGTGTTGGAAATCTGCCCGGTAACAGAGGCCTGAAGGTCCAGCCTTGACCTTGGTCTCTGAAATCAAAGTGAGGCTTTCAGCATCGCTGACGGTTCCGTTTGGTTCTCCTCTCTGTGGCTGAAGATCTGGACTTTTCTCTCTTTGTGCCGCTGCAGATGCTGCTTAAATCCTGACAGCATCACGGAAACTGGAGCAAACTTTCCCCCTGTTGGTTCCGGACTGGTTTCCTCCTCTGACGCATCGGCTACAGAAACAAATCCTTAACGGGAAGCAAATGTTCCAGACAGGAAACATGAGAGAAGAAAAGAACCTGGAAAACTACTGAGGAGAAAAGACATTAAAACAAGAAAAAGCAGGAAATAAACATTGAGTTAAAGTCTTCATCGGCAGACGGCTCTTCTTTTCCTTCCTGAAATCCAGACTTTCCTGTAAGCGGGCGAATTCTCTGGATCAAAAGTTCTCCAGATTTATTTTTGGACTTTAAGTCTTAAGGGAAAAGTAACTAAAATCCTGCAGAAACAGATCCAGTTTGATCCAGTTTATTAAACTGGATCCCAAAGAAATCATAAAATCATCATTTCATCTGGAACCTGCAGGTGGTTCCTGAAGGAACACAGAGATGTTTCTGTTTTTAGAACTGCGTTGCCATGGATACAAGCACGAGCTAATCTTGAATTAAAGCTTTTGGTACCTGACCTTTGACCCCGGATGCGCCAAACATTACAAGCTCACCGCTGACATGCTGCATCTTCATACTTTCATAACAACACAAACAGAAACAATAAAACAAAACATCTGGTTTACATATCAGACAAACTGAGTCTCTTCATGATTTTAAGGTTTTCTTAACGATGATGTTTTTCTCTCTGACGTTTAACTCAGCTTGACTTGTTGGTTTTTATATCACATTTGTTCTCTGATTTTATTTCTGGTCGTGGCGTCCAGCACTTTGGTCAACTGTTCTGTTTTTACAGTGAAACTGAATAAAGTGCAAAAAATGATCATCTGAGAGAAAATCCACACAAAATAATTATGAAAGTAGAGCTACAAGACAAAAATTAAATGCAAATTCAAGAGGGAATCTGAAAGTAAAGTATTGATCTTACAAAAGGTTTCAATACAATAGAGACTTGGTATCGATATTATTGATGTTTTGGATCGATCAGGTATTTCAATTCATTTTTATGGTTTTATCGCAATTCCTGGAACAACAACAACAAATATGAATAAAAAACAAAGGGAAAATGGAGGAAACATGAAGGAAACACGGAGGAAACATGGAGGAAACACGAAGGAAACATGGAGGAAACACGGAGGAAACACGGAGGAAACATGGAGGAAACACGAAGGAAACATGGAGGAAACATGAAGGAAACATTAAGGAAACACGGAGGAAACATGGAGGAAACATTAAGGAAACATGAAGGAAACATGGAGGAAACATGAAGGAAACATTAAGGAAACACGGAGGAAACATGGAGGAAACATGAAGGAAACATGGAGGAAACATGAAGGAAACATTAAGGAAACACGGAGGAAACACGGAGGAAACATGGAGGAAACATGAAGGAAACATGGAGGAAACTTGAAGGAAACATGGAGGAAACATGAAGGAAACATTAAGGAAACACGGAGGAAACATGGAGGAAACATGGAGGAAACATGGAGGAAACACGGAGGAAACATGGAGGAAACATGGAGGAAACATGAAGGAAACAGGGAGGAAACACGGAGGAAACATGGAGGAAACATGGAGGAAACATGAAGGACACATGGAGGAAACATGAAGGAAACATTAAGGAAACACGGAGGAAACACGGAGTAAGCATGAAGGAAACATGGAGGAAACATGAAGGAAACATGGAGGAAACATGAAGGAAACATTAAGGAAACACGGAGGAAACACGGAGGAAACATGGAGGAAACATGAAGGAAACATGGAGGAAACTTGAAGGAAACATGGAGGAAACATGAAGGAAACATTAAGGAAACACGGAGGAAACATGGAGGAAACATGGAGGAAACATGGAGGAAACACGGAGGAAACATGGAGGAAACATGGAGGAAACATGAAGGAAACATGGAGGAAACATGGAGGAAACATGAAGAAAACATGGAGGAAACACGGAGGAAACACAGAGGAAACATGGAGGAAACATGGAGGAAACACGAAGGAAACATGGGGGAAACATGAAGGAAACATTAAGGAAACACGGACGAAACATGGAGGAAACATTAAGGAAACATGAAGGAAACATGGAGGAAACATGAAGGAAACATTAAGGAAACACGGAGGAAACATGGAGGAAACATGAAGGAAACATGGAGGAAACATGAAGGAAACATTAAGGAAACACGGAGGAAACACGGAGGAAACATGGAGGAAACATGAAGGAAACACGGAGGAAACATGGAGGAAACATTGAGGAAACATGAAGGAAACATGGAGGAAACACGGAGGAAACACGGAGGAAACATGGAGGAAACATGGAGGAAACATGAAGGAAACATGGAGGAAACATGAAGGAAACATTAAGGAAACATGGAGGAAACATGAAGGAAACATTAAGGAAACACGGAGGAAACATGGAGGAAGCATGGAGGAAACATGGAGGAAACATGAAGGAAACACGGAGGAAACATGGAGGAAACATTAAGGAAACACGGAGGAAACATGGAGGAATCATGGCGGAAACATGGAGGAAACATGAAGGAAACATGGAGGAAACGTGAAGGAAACATGGAGGAAACATGGAGGAAACATGGAGGAAACATGGAGGAAACTTGGAGGAAACATGGAGGAAACACGGAGGAAACACGGAGGAAACATGGAGGAAACACGGAGGAAACACGGAGGAAACATGGAGGAAACACGGAGGAAACACGGAGGAAACACGGAGGAAACATGGAGGAAACATGGAGGAAACACGGAGGAAACATGGAGGAAACACGGAGGAAACATGGAGGAAACATGAAGGAAACATTAAGGAAACACGGAGGAAACACGGAGGAAACATGGAGGAAACATGGAGGAAACACGGAGGAAACATGGAGGAAACATGGAGGAAACATGGAGGAAACATGGAGGAAACATGATCAGCTCGCAGATGATTCACCTCTCAGGTTCTGTTCTTCTCATCTGGACTTTGCGTCATTAAAACTCAGTGAAATAATCAAAATGATCATGTATTGATTTATTACAGAATGTGTGTGATCTGAACAGTCTTATGAACATTTTCTCTGTTTTTGCATCGTAGGTGAAAAAATGACTCGCTGACCTAGAAGTGGGTTAAAAACTGCGGTTTGTGCAAGAAGAAACTCTGACCACATATTTGGTTCCAGCTTGAGGAAGTCTGTCCTTCTTCACCCGTCTGTCTCTAACGGCAACTTTTATTGTTGTTGTTTATGCAGAACTTATTTTATTGAAACTTTTGCTTCATTTATGGATAAACCAGGAGCTCAGATGCATTAAAGCAGACCAAGTCAAAGCTGAGATGTTTTATTTCTCCTGCAGCAAAATATAATTTTTTAACAACTTTATTGTTTTAACCAGAGTTGTGTGATATTCACTCTATAAAATGCCAACGCAGAAAAAATACATTAATAAATTTTTTTCATGTATTTTATAACTTTCAGGTTAAAGATTCAGTTTTCATGTGTTCATAAAGGAAAGCATGTCTGGAAGAATAGAATGACTGAAAACATAATGTGAGCTCATGATGGAAGGGGATTAAAAGCTTCTATTTAATAATCATCCTGCTGGTGACACATTCATTCATTCACTCTGAGCATTTTCACTTCCTTAAAGTGGAGCTTAGACTCTACAAGCCCACCGTCTCTTTAAGCTGCTCCACATTTTAATCTACATTTATTTCCTCTCAAATACAGAAAGTTTCATTGAAACGTGTTTCCCTCTCTGTGCGCCGCAGGTCGAACATTGTTTCCCCAGAAAGCTGAATAAAGCTCCAGCTCGGTTTAAAAAGCTGCTTTTGTTGCTCTTTGTGAGCAGGAGGTGTTGGTTTCATGAGAAGCGGCTTCAGAGTGACTTCACTTCCCAATTTTAGAGAGCGAGAGAGAGAGCGAGAAAAAAACGAGCTGTCATCCGGTTCGAGCGCGCAGCAGAAACTGAGTGCAATGGTTTGCGCCACAGCGGCAATGCAAGGCTGCATGAAGTGAACTGAGGTCAGAGGCTGAATTGGCTCCAAGTTTCTCCTCAAACCGACTAAATGCCAGAGGGCTGGAGGCTGCTGCCGCTGCTGCCGACATGGACTGCTCCATAAAGGTAAGAGGCGCCGCTGGAGCCGCTGGAGGCGGCGGGCGGCCGCAGCAGACTGCGCAGTGAGAGAGGCTCCCCACTCTTTCCTTCTGCTACAAAATTTCCTCTTCCTTCCCGTTCGTGGTTGTATGTCGGCTCTATAATAACACAACTAACCGCTGCATCTTTACACTCAGATAAAAACACTAATTGGTGGCCGGCTGCGCGCGTAAAAAGCGGAATCTGCACAAGTTTGCGCGTTTTTCTCTCTCTCTTTCTGTCTTTTTGTTGCTGCGTGTTCGCGTCCACGGAGCCACTTTCAGAAACACGGAGCCTGAATCTCACTCAGCTTTTTTGAATTGTTTTTTTGTTTTTGAACTTAACGGAAAATGGGCCCCTGAAGGGCCGCGGGAGGTGCCAGATGCGCGCAGAGCAGGTGTCCCTGAAGGCGTCATGGACCGAACCGAACCGAACCGGAGCGGGGGGGGGGGTCCGCTCCCAGCAGCTAACTGGTATTTGTCAGCTCGTACCTGTCGGGTCCACCTGTCCTGCTGCGCTGCTGCTCCAACATTTGACTTTTTCATCTATTTTAAACTCAAAGCTGCTTATTGCGCAATGAGGAGAAAAAGTGAAAAATGTGAAAGTTCATCTTAAATGTATTAGTTTGAGTTTCAGCTAAAATATTCGCAGCAGAACTGGAAATGATGTTTTTATTTCAGTTTTCTGATAAATAAAAATGTAAACTGTTTCATTTTAAAACTAAATTACTAATTTATTTCTTTTTTATCAGGTTGAAGTAAAATCTTTTTTAATATTTTCATGTAAAATCAGAAAATGAAAGTTTCTCTACAAAACAATCCCTCAGATTGAGGAACTCATATTTCTCTCGTTTCGTGTTTTCTTTCCTACAAACTAAAAGGTTCTGACCCATTTCTGGGTTCGGTTCGGTTTGATTTGAGCAGCTTGTGATTTAACTGCATTTCATCTCAACTTGTTCCTACTTTCTGCTGTTTTGAATCCACTGCTGTGTTTCTGGTGATTATTTTCCAGATGATTATTCTCCGGAGCTGATTGTGTGTTTGCGGGTTTATTTTAAGCAGAATTTATGGCTGCAAACTGGAGCGCCTGCCTGTCAGGTGTCGTTATCTGAACTCTGCAGGCTTCCTGTCTCAAACCTCAGACTTTCCGCACACATTTCCGCACCCTGGACCCGAGAACACACACACACTTTCACACACACTTTTAAAAAAAATCAGAAAGGCAACAAAGGCCGCGCAGAAAGAGTCTGTGGACGAACCGAACCGGGCCGCGCAGAGAAAAGCCCGCAGAAAGCCGCGCTGCCGCTCAGGCCTTTTGCACACTCAGCTCGCTGCGACTTTTACTTCTGCTTTTTGCGCCGGGCAGGGCTGCGCCTTTACACAACTCCCTCTGAGGCCTCTCCTGCCTCCATTTGCTCAATGAATTCAGCTTTAATTACAACAGGAACAAATTAGGTCAAACATTTTAAATCTACATTTTAAAAAATCCAAACAAGGATTTCCGAACCAGGAAATCAAACTTTCAGCTTCAGAAAGAGAAAAAAAAAAATCCTCAAGTAATTTTACTTTTCTTAAAATCAAATCCACGAATTCAGTTGATCTAAAACATTTTCACCTCGTTGTGTCTGAAAAAGCTGCACCACAAATGCGTCTTTTTTTTTTTTTTTTTTTAGCAGATCTTAGTGTGAAAACTAAAGACTCGATGACCTAAAAGTGTCACAAACTGGTGGATCTGAATGCGGTTTTTATGCAAGAAGAAAAACTGAACCACAAGCTGAGCTCCAGGCGGAGGAAGTCCTTCCTTCTTCACTTCTAACCTCCAGAGCTGCTGCTCTTTCTCTGGCTTTTTACGCTGAAGTCGTTTCGAAACTCAAAGACAATTATTTATTTATTTATTTATTTATTTATTTATTTATTTACAAAAAATAAATCAGAGGAAACAGTAGAAACATTTTCAGAAGGTAAAACTTTCTATTATTATTATTATTATTATTATTATTATTATTATTATTATTATTATTATTATTATTATTATTATCTTGACAAATATTTTTACATTTAAAAACGTCAAATAGTTTTTTTTCTCTTTTCTGACAATTAAAAAAAATCTTACATTTTATAGTAAAATTGGTACTAAATTTTATAGATTCAATTATTCAAAACTACATTTTAAGTAGATTATCGTAATAAAAATGTCCAAAATAAGGAAACTATATGATTTTAAATAAACTGGAACATAAATGAAAACTAAATCTATCCTTACTACAAATAGAAGCTTTGGAAAATGTTTTTTAAAATAAAATAATTAAATATTTTCCAGGAATATAATAATTATTGGGGATTTAAAATGTGTTGTTGCTTCTTTCTGCTTCTCCGTCCTGAAACGTTTCTGAGCCTAAAGATCATGAAGAGCCGCTGCTGATCTGCTGAAGCGGTCAGACATCTGCGAGTGAGCCGCTGGTATCAGAGCTGCTGCAGCAACTGCTGCTGCAGATGCTGCTGCTGCAGATGCTGCAGATGCTGCTGCTGCTGCTGCAGATGCTGCTGCTGCAGATGCTGCTGCTGCAGATGCTGCTGCTGCAGATGCTGCTGCTGCAGATGCTGCTGCTGCTGCTTCTGGCAACATGCATGATGTAACCTGCAGCGCTGCTGACAGCGCAGCCATGTTGGCTCACTGTTGCCACGCAGGACTCGGTGTTTGTGCTGCAGCAGGTGAAAAGTGTTGAGCTGCAGCGCTGCGCGTTCAGGCGCAGAGAATTTTTAGGACATCAGTTTCTGCCTCAACAGGGTCATGTTGTTTTTATAAAGTTGTTTTGTGTCACCGAGCAACAGCCTGAAACACATTGAACAGGAAGTCAGTTGTGGCATCGGCGGTCAGGCCACAGTTCAGTTTGGTATATTTGTATCAGAGAGACGCAGGTCTGATTCCTCCTTCACTCTGCAGAGCAAAACTCCATAAAGTTCGGTTAAAAGAAGGAAACTCCTCGCTGCTCTGCTCTGCTCTGCTCAGTCTGGAGTCACACTGAGTTTTTCTCCCGCCTTCAGGCCAAAGTTTCACTTCTGCACGGAGTGAAGAGGCTGCAGGCAGAGAAAACCTTCATCCACTGACCGGTCAGCTGAAAGCTGCAGCTGTTAGCTCAGCTTTAGAGGAAAAATACCTTAACAGTTTTTGTACTTTTTACTTTTTCTCCAGTAACTTTATGAAGTATCATTAGTGTTGAGTAAAACGTCTGGATCCTGTACAGTAACTTCACTGAAGGAAGAACAAACTCGCAGGTTTTCTTAAAGTTTTATAAACTTTATATTGAAAGAATTGAATTTGGATTTTTTATTTTTTTGTCTTTTGCCTAATTCTGTTACTTTATAAATATGTCATCTATGTGAATTATTTTCATCTCCATCTTCATTTCAAATCTCAATTTAACTTTATATTTTGGTCCATCTGATGATGTAATTTTGAAATATAAATAATTGATGTTTCCATCAGTTACTTGTGTTGCTATTTTACCAAATATGTTTTTATTCTTCAGTCGTTTCTTGCAGTGTTGAGTAAAATGTGTGTGTGTTCCACACACACCTTCACCTGGAGCAGCAGTCGATATTTATTCACCTATGAAAGAAAGTTTCCGTTTGCTGGAACATTAGAGAACCAGCAGCAGGTCAGGTAACCATGGCAACCCTGGAGGAGCTGCAGAGTCGAACCGTTATGGATGTTAGGCCAGAAGTTCGGTTTGTAACCAAACCTGAACACGGCAAATCCCTCCTCATGGTGAAACATGGTGGTGGCAGCATCATGCTGTGGGACAGCTCAGTCCCAGAGCATTCTGCCAGAACTACAGAATGGCCTAGTCAAAGTCCAGACCTAAACACCACTGAGGATCTGAGGAGAGACGTTAAGCTCTCCATCCAGTCTGCCTGAGGTTCTGAAGCAAAGATCGGACCAGGCGGTTCTGTAGACTGTCCACTCAGGGGAGTACACCACACTTTTCAGATTCTTTTTTTTGAACTGTGAAAACCATGAATCATTTTCCTTCTACTCCACTTCGTCCTCATCTGACAAACTCACTGAAGTTTTCTGTGAAGAAATGAGGAAAAAGTTCAAACGGTTTGAAAACTTTAAAAACTTTTAGATGTTTTTAATTTAATCAAAACATCAGAAAAAGTTTGATCAACCCTGAAAAACCCGGACATGGAAAAACATTCAAACTAAAAGTTTAGTTGGTTTGGAGATGAAAATGTTTACAGATGATTTTTTTTTACTTTGTAAAGTTTAAAAAAATGTTTTAATACTAAATATGATATAAAAGATGCTCTAGTTTGCAGTTTGCAGAATTGTTGCGCAAATATTACACGTCCATGTTCTGATGCAACGGCAGTGAATCACAGATCAGCCTGGGCTGTGTGTGTGTGTGTGTGTGTGTGTGTGTGTGTGTGTGTGTGTGTGTGTGTGTGTGTGTGTGTGTGTGTTTAGGAGCAGGGGGTTTGGTTCAACAGCATCGACTGAACATTAGGGTTCAGCCTCTCAGTCCGAGTTCAAACCTGAAGAAAACCTTTGTAGCTTTAATTTGAGCAGCTCTGGGTCTCTGGGTTAAATGGATCTTAAGGTTCTAGAAGTTGAAGTTCTGCTGATCTCATGAACCCGGCCATGTTGGTTCTGTTGCTTCTGAACAAAGAAGTCATCTTCAAGGCCTCACTGAGCGCCGATACGTTGACAAAGAAACGTGAAACATGTTATCAGGCCTCTGCAGGATGTTTGAGGCCTGCAGCAGGTGCTGCCTGGGTCAACCTGCAGGGGGCGGAGCCTCTCAAACCGAGTTAATGCATCATCAACTCATCTGAAGCTGAAGCTAAAGCTGAATCTGAACATGAAGCAGGCTGCAGAGCCAGGAGCTGCAGCCTGCAGCAGTGTGTGATCACACTGCGGAGCCGCCTGCTGCTGAACGGCTGGTGCCAGGCAGTAAGATGTGGTTTCCAGCATTCAGGCAGCAACTGAGCTAAAAACACAACAACACAAAGAGAGAACAATGCGATGGCGGCACTTCAAACGGGCTGAGCTCTCCTTTCTGTCCAATGAGCCTCCCCCTCCCCTTCCCTCCACCGTCAACTTTTTTCAGAGTTGTTTTGCAGCTTTAAAATGACCCACATTCGTACATTGTGCCCCCTCCCCTCCGTTTCCTCTCCCTTGGCCTGTGCCAAAAGGTTCCTGTGCACATGGCGGCCCGGCTTCCTGCAGGCCACTGAAAAAGCTCAGCGCTGACGTACGAGGCCTGAAGACAATGCTGGGCTCCTCTAAACAAACACGCATCGCCCCCCACCCCCACCTCCATCTGAGGAGCAGAGAAGAAGAACGAGGTGCTGGATGGAAGTGCCATCTCAGGGCGGTTTGTGGAGGAACACAGGAAGACGGAGTTAAATCTGAATTAGACTCCGCCCTGAGCTTCACCCTCCCCCCGCAGCAACCCTCGATCCTAACGACTAAATAAAAGTGTGGTTAAGGTTACTGATGTCATGTGAGATTAGAAAACCTGCTGGCTGCTTTCACACTATTTCTGAGCACCAAGCTTCTCGCGTCGCTGCTCAGAGTTTTTTTAGATGCTTGAAAACCTCCAGCAGTTCAGCCAGACGCAGCAGAATCCAACTCAGAGTGGACCTAAAGGTCCAATAAAGCCTCTGAAGGTTTTCTGTCAGGTCTTACAAATCTGCACAAAGTAACAGGAACCATCTGAAGGCAGGTCCAAAGTCCAAATCAGTCAAAGAGAATCCAGATTAATCCCCATAATCTCAGTTAATCTGACAGTGGTGTGTTTGGACTGGGAGGCAGCCGGGAGTATCACAGCCTGTCAGGAAAGATACGTTCTGGTGCAGCAACTGGACCAGTCAAAACCAGAACCTCCATCTGGATCTCCAGACAGCAGCTCAGTTCGGGTCAGGGTGTGAAAGCTAACCCACCTGGTCCGGGTCGGCGCTGATCAGAACCAGAGTCACTCTGGTCGAAAGAAACTTCAGCAGTTTTTAAATATTCATTCAAGGAAAAGAAAAGATAAAGTCTAAAAACGGACAAGTTTAATTATCAAAAAGTTTCATTTATTCAGAAAAGTCTGACTTACATCATTTCCTGTATCCTGCCAGAGATAGTTTCCATGGCGACAGTACAAGCTTTCAAAACCCAACAAGTTTTCCTCAGAAAAACAGACAGACAGTTTGATGCTTTGGAGTTATTTTTCATTTCATGCAGAAAACCAAAAACCTCAGATAGTTTCCCAGGGTTCATGACCTTTCTAAGGTTTTGGTCAATTTCAAATATACTGAGAAACAGAATTGGAATAAAAATGGCGTCCATTTTGAAATTAAAGATGGCGGACCTCCAATAAGACCGAACATGTTGAATTGAAAACATTCATTTCAATTTCCTCAATGGTAATTTATGAGCCACACAAGATGGTATGAAAATGTCCACTTACTTTACTTAGATAAACCCAACAGAGTTTGGACCTGGAGGTCCGGCCGGGTCCAGGTCCAGCTCACTGGGATCCTGCTGGTTCAGATTCTTCTGTGCAGAAAATCCCAGGCAGGCGATGAAGTGATGAAATAACAGATCGAACTGCTGACAGCATGTTCCAAACACCAACACCCAGCAACACAACACTTCCTTCACCATCACACACTTTTAAAGTTAAGGTTTTTATTAGTCAGACTTCACGGTCCAGTCCAAGTTTCTGTTTAACACCCAAAGCCGAATCATTTTCTGCTGAACTTGTTCTTCAGCTGAAGCCGAACCGTTCTACGTCTGTCAGCTGTGGAAGTAATGTTTATTAATAGACATTTTAGAGTATTTGTATTTTAAAAGGAAATTCTGACTTCTGAGTACAAAAAGCAAAATAAATACAGATGAGCTGTTTCTGGAGGCTAAAGCTAACAGTTAGCCTAAGCAGCACAGAAACCAGTCGTCTTCAAACAGCTCCAGTTTTATAGGCTAGATATCAAAAATATCCCAGGGGTTCAAATGGTTTAACTTATTACTGAGCCTGGATATGCATACCACCTTTCAGAGCCTTTATATCGTTTTTTGATCATCAAAAGTTATTATAATATTTCTGTTTAAAAACCCAAAGAGCCTGTAGCCGATTAGCCGTTAGCTATCGTGGGATGTTTGTGTTACTGAACCCTAAAGTGGGAAAACAGAAGAATCAGAACCTGTTAATGCGAATAACGGGAAGCGGGTCAGTGTTTTTATGCTAACGCACTCACAAGCTAGCTCCTCCTTTGCTACGAAGTGAGACAGAGAACAGGCACAAGGGGAGGAACATGGCAGAGCTGTGCATGCTTGATCCGGTTCCCGTCACTGAACCCTGAATCCCATCTCTACTAAAATTATTCCCCAGAAACTTTTGAACTGTTTCAAAGTGAATTCATATTTTAGCTTCTTTAGTTAGCAAGAAAAACCTCATAAAATTCAGAACAATATACTGAAATGTATTTAAATTTAAAATGTATTCTGTTAAAAACTTTGTATTTAGATGAATTTTGAAAAAAATAAATAGCTTCCATTTTCTAATTTTTATCCAAATTCACCAGATAAAATCTGATGACGTCAAAATAAATGCCACTAAAGCAAGTAACCCGGCTTATCACCTTCTGTTGGGAACAAACTGAGCTTCATGGATCGTGACCGTCTGCCGGTTCTGTGTTGGACAGGAAGCGCTTTCTGTGGTGAGTGAAGATCAGCCCATATTCGAGCCGAACTTCTCCGCGGCGCCCGCCGTCCACATGAAGAGCGAGATGACGTCACCTGGCGGCTTCAGCCAGGCCTCCAAGCCGAGCCCCGAGCCCGCCGAGTCGGAGTGGGTGGGCTCGGCGGCGCAGAACCCCGGCAAGAGATCCGAGCACGTCAACGGGACCAGGTGAGTCAGGCCAGGGCCGTGCAGAGGGGGGGCAGGTTCCCGGACACCCGGGTTTTTCCAGACACTTAAATTCTTTGTTTACTGTTCAGGATCCAAACGGAGCGCTCCGATTGTTTCTTTGTTCTGTTTTTAACCCGAACTGCAGGAATACACATTATGGCCGTCAGAGGAAGCCATTACTGACGCCCAGCTGCTGCTGTAGCAACGTTTGAATGGAGTTTACAGCTAAAAACTGGATACATCTAATAATAAACTAGCATCTTTAATAGTTAATGGTTGTAAATGAAATCCCTGGAACTTTATTTTCATACTAATTTGACAAAATTGATTTTGGTTTAATCTCCAATGAATTGTTCTTCATTTGATCTCGGCTGTATTATTAATATGTATTAATATGGAACCCATATGGCTGTAATGTTGCAGCTGCTTTTACTGCAACATGAACATCAAACTTCCTATGAAGTAAAAAACTGACTCAGCTTTTATATCTAACTGTCAGATAGAGAGTTCATGTCTCTGCGCTTCATCGGAAGCAAATTAATGATAACTGATCGATAAAGATTATTTTCACTAGAACACGATTAAAACTAAGGATGTGATGTTTTTACCTGTCAGCAAAGAAAAAGACGAAACCTCTGTGGTGGTGAATGTTGGCTAAAAATAAAAACCTGTTTATGTGGCTGAAGTCATTTTCTGTCGTGGTCACCTGCTTAGTGGAAAAGTTTCGTTCAGATAGAAGCTAATTTTATCTCCTGTCACCAACAGATAAAACACTGCAAGAGGAAATGCACTAATATTGCAAAATCTTCTCTGCAGCCAGAGATTAGCAGCCGCAGTTTATCCCCCACCGGGTTTAATGAGCTTCGGTTGCTCAGATAAAACACCTGAACTCTGCAGTAATGAGGGGAACCGGGTGTGTTTCAGCCGCGGGTCTCCGGTGGACTGCAGCGTCACCAAACGGTCCCGCCACATGAGCAGCGACGGGGCGCCGCTGCCGTACCAGGCGTCCTACCCGGAGCCGCGGGTCAGCCCGCAGACCGCCACCCCGCCCAGCACCAACCCCACCGAGGAGAAGAGGGTCATCGTCCCGGCAGGTGAGGCCCGCCGCCTCCCATGAGTCACAGCTGCTGCAGCGTGACGTCACGGGTCCAACCGCTAAACGCGCAGATATGATTGTTTATAATCTTCCCAGCTTCACTTTTCTGTTCAGTAAAGGAATAAACATAAACAACCTGCATCTGATGCTTCTTAATAAATCATAAAACAAAGCTTTTACGGAAGTCACAAGTACAGCTGTCACATACATTTTGCTGGACGATAAATCGTCCCAGAAGTTATTGAGATAAACGATAATATTGATGTTGTGAGACCATTTTCACTAATATTATGGTGGCCTAATAATCATCAAAGATCAATAAACTTTTAATACGGGAGCAGGAAGACATTTTAAATATCCAAAATCAACAGAAACATTAAATCAAATTAATTATTTAGTGCCTGTAAAAAACTGACCTTCAAAATAAAAGTCTTTGTTGAGACCAAAGTACCAGACTGAAGGTTTTTATCATCCAGTAGAAAAATGATAAATCATGTAAATGGGAATTAATGAGTTTGTTTCAATTTATCATGTGATTAATTGATTTCTTCATTATTGATTATTGATTATTGATTATTGATTATTGCGACGGGCCTAGTCATTGATCTGCTCTTTTCCTGACAGTAAAACTCGTTTTCTTCTGGTTGCCTTTATGTCCCACTTAAATGTTTAGAATGATCCAACTAATTTCAACAAACTAAAAGGATTTTTTAAATTCTTATGAGACTCGTCGGTCCAAAAGTTTTCAGCCCCTGAAGCTAACCGCTCTCTCTGACCTCTGACCTTAACTGAGTGGTTCTGGTGGGTCGGCCTCTGGACGGTTCTCCATCCTTGGGTAACGGTTCTAACTGGACTCCCAGAACCTGAGGAAGCTGAAACTCTGTGACTCGGTTGCTTCGTGTCGTCAGACGGTCACCAGCGATCCAGAGGCTGCTGGTGAAAAACTAATAGATGGGATAAAAATGAGATGCGGATGTCAGTGGAGTTTATCTGGTTAAACACAGGAAATAAAATTTAAAAAAGCTCAAGCAGGAGAAATCTGTGAGGGTTTGTTTCCCACAAAACATCCTGGCCAGATTCTTCATTTGTTTTTGCATGTTGTTGTAAAACTCTTTAGTTGTGATGAAATCAAATCTTACACAAACTTCTGCTTCTGATGACATCACAACAGGCTCAGGTCACATGATCTAAAAACGTCTGACTGCCTCCATCTTTAGCTTCACTGCTTTTTAATCACATCTGTACTTCATTACCTTTTCTGAACACCTGAAAGTCAGACTGAGAGTATCTATTTATTTTCTTTGAATAAATAATATGAAAAAGTAAGATATAAATGAAAGGAGGAAATAAGTTTTTACTTCTGCCTCTCTTTAAAATTAAATTTGAATTTTGAAATAAACAAACTTGAACTAAGTCAAACATAAGGAGTTACAGCGGGTCAGAGTGGAGCCGCCTGGCGTGACGTCATCGGCCAGAGCCGCCTGGCGTGACGTCATCGGCCAGAATACCTTCAGTCCAGAATTAGTTGAGTTTTTTAAGCTTGTTTCTGTATTTTAGTGGAAACCTGTAGTGGAAATCTTCACTTCCTTAAACGGATCAGTTTTTGTTATTGTTGTTCAAATGAAAAACTCCACCAGCTTGTAACTGTAGTATCAGACATTAAACTATAAAATTAGATAAAAATAAAATGAACAAATATGGAGAAAAGTTGGAAAAAAATCCTGGAAGTTTTCAGATGCATTTCCAGTTTTCTTTGTAGGAATCTCTGACTTATTCCAGGTTTTAAACATCGTTTGCGGGTCGCTCTGCTCTGCCCTGCTGCAGTCAGACTGAGTCACCAGCCGCGTCTTTCTGCGCCATAATGGCCGGATGTTGCGTCAGGCGGTGTGTTGAGTGAAACAATCAGCTGCCCAGGGCGTGGCGCCCCTCGCGCCGCCGTCCAGCTTCACATGACGGCCGCATTGTTCGCTTCTGGAAAGCCGCGTCCTGAATCACACTGGAAACATTCCACTGGTCCAGTTAAAGTTTTACTGGCAGAAAAACTCCAACATTCCTCATGGTAATCCACAGGAGAGTCAACATGCAGATAACATTCATCATCTATTCATTCATACTAAATTGTAACTCAGTCGAAATTCTGTCACAGTTCAGTGAAAAAGTATTCACACCCTCAGACAGACTTTTTCCGTTTTTGCTTTTTGGTCACTAAAATGCTGAAGGTAACATAAATAAATAGAAAAGATGATTATTAAATGATGGTTTCATTTAATAATGAATTAATATTATTAATTTAATTAATTAACCAACCAGCCTGATTGGTTTGGTTTCACACAAACCAATCAGGCTGTGTGTGAAAAGTAAGTGCACCCTAATCAGGCCTCAGTAAAATTAAACTGATTTAATCAGAAGGATGAATTAGTTTTCATGGTTTGCAGTTCTGTGTTTCTCTAAATAGAAATTCATCCGGTTGCTCAGGTTACCTTTGATATTAAAATTAGTTTGACAATCTGAAATATTGGGATAAAATTTTTATCCAATTTTTTTTACAAACATTTTGTGACTAAAATTATTTGAACTTTTCAATGAAAGTGTTTTATAAGGATTAATCACAGAATTATAAAGTTTATGTGCATAAAAAGATATTTTTTTAAAAATTGCGAAAATACCAGAAATTGGGCCTTTACATGTTGAATGTGTCTCCATCTTTATTAACTAATCAAATTCATCTCAATCCTTTTTCCATTTAAACCAGTTTGATGTTGGATCAGGATTCTGACTCGGTAAAGAAATAAGTTTTCTGTCGACTTTGGCAGCTGTAAAGTCCCACACCATGATGCTGCCACCACCATGCTTCCCATGATATTCTTAGATTTGCAAATGTGTCACTTTGAATCCATAAATATTTTTTCTCCATTAAACCATGAAGATTTTGCCCATTGATTTAATATTTATCCCCTGCTGATCGTGACGCTGAGCTCTGATGGTTCCCTGAATCACTTCCTCTCCCATCTGGGAACACACCTGACCAACCGGACCCAACCGACCGGACCGATCCACCCGACCCGACCCGACCGGACCCCACCCGACCGACCGACCCGACCGACCGGACCCGACCGACCCGACCCACCGGACCCAACCGACCGGACCCGATCGACCCGACCCGACCGACCCGACCCGACCCGACCCGATCGACCGGACCCGACCGACCCGACCGACCGGACCCGACCGACCGGACCCGACCGACCCGACCCGATCGACCCGACCCGACCGACCCGACCCGACCCGACCCGACCGACCGGACCCGACCGACCGGACCCGACCGGACCCGACCGACCCGACCCGACCCGACCCGACTGGACCAACCGGACCGACCAACCGGACCCGATCAACCGGACCCGACCGACCGGACCCGACCGACCCGACCCGACCGACCGGACCCGACCGACCGGACCGACCAACCGGACCCGACCGACCGGACCCGACCGACCGGACCGACCAACCGGACCCGACCGACCGGACCCGACCGACCCGATCCGACCCGACCGACCGGACCCGACTGACCGGACCCGACCGACCGGACCCGACCGACCGGACCTCCAGTTAAACCAATGATGTTTAGAAATGACCCCAAACCGTTTTCACAACTTGTAGCCATGTGAGATTCTCCTTTCTGGACTTTCCCTGTTATTATCGGTCAGAACTTGTTCAGCTGAAATCCTTAAATGTGACGTTACTGAATCTGTAACATTGGCTGCACTTGCAGGAGCACCATTCATTTTACTGAGATAAAGACTAGATGTTACCGACTATTAATGCATATTAAGGTATGTTTAGTGTTTGAACTGATAACATATTGCAGGTCTAAGCATGTTAGGGGCGGAGTCTCAGGTATTTTGGTTTTCACAGCTCATTGTTATAATCAGCATCAGAATCACAAGCATCAAGTTTCCGCTGTTATTCAGCACTTTCATGCCGCTGCTGCTCAGCTTCTCTGCATGACTCCATCTTTTGTTTCACTTTACTGATGTTAACGTGTCTCAAAATGCAAATACATGAGCGCCATGAATGAGCATGTTCTGCTTGCACCTTGTTATTTGCGTTTAGTAGAAAACCTCTGCTGCAGTAACTAGCTCCTGTTTCTATTCAGTACTTTAGGATAATTCAGATTCTCTCCAGACCATGAGAGTTCATGCAGCTCTTCCTCCTCCTGCTCTGCAGACCCTGAGGTTTGGACCCAGGACCACGTGCGGCAGTGGTTGGACTGGGCCATTAAGGAGTACGTCCTGGAAGAGGTGGACGTCTCGCTCTTCCAGGCGCTGGACGGCAAGGCGCTGTGCAAGATGACCAAAGACGACATGATGCGGCTGACGTCGGCCTACAACGCAGACATCCTGCTCTCTCACCTCAATTACCTCCGGCAGAGTAAGACCCCCTCCACCCCCACAGTCCTGCTCTGGCTCACTTCATTATTCAGAGATAAAGCTGAAGATCAGTTGATTCTTTATTGAATCATTCAGGTTGACATGAATCAGGCACCTTTTTCTTAAAGTAAATTAAAACTAATTTTAACCTATAATTCAGCAGAAAAACAAAGATTTTTCTTGCGCATCATAAAACATTTAATTCAGACTCGTTTGATAAGTGGTAGAAATCAAACTGAACATTCTCACAGTGTGAAGATGTTTGCAGCAGAAGGTTTTCAGTGCATGAAGCTGTGAACTGCTGCACTGGAAACAACGTTTGTGGTCGTCGACTGGTGAACATGCAGGTTCATGATGAATGTGACTTTTGCTTCATGACCCTGTCATGTTGCCGTCGATGCAGCTGATCGAGCTTCTGCAAATCACTGCAACAGTCGCACTTCAGCTGCTTTTCAGGAAGGAACTCCAGCTGAGGCTGCAGCTAATGGCTCATCTCTGGATTCAGACATTTGGAGCAGGAAAAACTTCAGTTTTCTTCTTCGTGTGTCGCCTCAGGTAGCCCCACGTTCTCGTACTCCACAACGCCCACCAACAACACGCCTCCGCCACAGCCTCCACAGCCCCGGCTGCAGGTGAAAGCAGGTGAGATTTACACTTTCATCACACAAAAATCAAAATGTAGCCTTTCATATTAGCTTCTGAGGAACTGCAAAGGCCAGACACCTTCCGTTTCTAAAAGAGTTCAAACATTTTGACATCATTTACCTAAAAAAATAATAAAATCCTCTGGTCAATTTTAGGAGTTCAAGCAAATTTTGATTCAGTTGCATGATGGGTGTTTGGCCCCCAGTTATTCAGCCTCTACAGTATTTATGTTTAATATTATTTACTTTTATACCTGCATGTTGGCAGCAAGAAACAATTAAAGCTGTGGAAAATCAGTTTGGTCTTTCAATATGAGAACTTTTCTACTTCTCTTTTCTGAATGTTTGGGACAGAAAATCAGCAGATATTCACTGAGGTTCGCTACCGACTTCTGACCTCTGACCTTCAGCATCTTTATGTCACTTTGAATTCATACCTTAATTTAAAGAACACCCAGAACATTTTTAATAGATAACCTGTTTGGCGCAGAAGCAGAACCAACTTTATCAGCCAGGATTCGTCTGACCGTCACTGGCTTCCAGGTTTCTCTAAGATCTGAAGTTCATATTTTTATTTTCTTTTTAAACTGGCAAAATTATTGATGTGAACTTTGTTTTAATTCAACACTCAAGGGTAAAAAACATGAAGACAAAAATATCCAGTGGAAGTTTTTAGTCAAAAAATGATTTTCCATAATAATCTGAAAACAGCCTGAGCTTAAATACATTTTATTTAGTCTTTTCTTTTGGAAATTCAGCTCATTTTCTGTTTATCTAAAAGGTTTAGATGGACTCTAAACCTCTGAAGTGAAATCTGACGTAATGGTGAATTATTGAGTCTAATTGTGGTGATTTGGAGGTTTTGTTTCGTCTCTGATGTTCACAGATCAAAACTGTGATGCTTAGAGAGAAAACGAAGCAGGAAATGGAGGAACTGAATAATTAAAGCTCCTGGAGTCAAACATGTGATGGTGGTGAAAGTTGGGTTCAGGTGGTTTGGACATTCACAGAAGACAAATATTGGAGGTTAATCAATGGAGAAGCTGGCAGGGAGGAAGAAGGCGGAGACCACAGATTGGTTCCTGATGCACAGACTGAGGTTAGCAGAGGGTTCGGTTGGGGTGAGATGGAGGAAGACGGTCTGTGGTCAGCTTCACCCAAACACTGATTCAGTGTTTTAATATTGTGCAGAACATTTACCTGGCAGGTGTGGAGGAAGACTTCACACAGCAGCTTCAGCTGAACGGCGCCAACAGCGCCGAGTTTCACACGTTTGAGCAGAATGAGTAACATCCTGGAAACGTACGACTCAGTAAAATACGACTCAAAGGCCACGGAGATCAACTAACATCTTTATTCAAACAGGGGTAGATAGAGTGTTAATGGATGACGTGGATGTTCTGCAGGATGAGCTGCAGTACGGCTCCATGTCAGGCCCGTCTATCTGCTGGACGGATTATAAGAACTTCTCCTCAAGGGAAAGAAGTCACTTCGAACTTTGCACAATTCAAATTCATGCAAACGATCTTTCTGCATTTCACAACTGCCACCATTTCCTGTGAGTCACGCGGTCTGGTGTGAAATAAAACTCAGAGAAAAGCTGTAAGGAACTTTCTTGATTGATTTAGGGATCTAAGAATAACGTGTTGAGTTTCAGAAACACGTTAACATGGTATCGAAGGGCTGAAGGGCTTCTTTGCACGGCACAAACTGCTGTTGACAAAAACTGTGACGAGTCCAAAACTCAACAGCCAGTTTCAGACAGGAAACAGCTGCGCCGTCACAGGAAATGGGGGGTATGGGTCCTGCTCCTGGGACACAATCCATTTCATCTGCTGGTGGCCCGAAACAAAAGCAGGCTCACCCAAGAAGAGAGTCTGGGTCATCTTCAGAGCTCCGCTCTTATCGGGTCGGTCTCCGGTTGCTTCCTTCCCCAGCAGAGCCGGCTTCACTTCAAACACGTTTGGCACCAACATCCAGTTCATCCATTTTTCCCTCTTTGTGTTGCTGCAGAAAGCAGTTTTGATGAGATCAGCCGCAGGAACAGCTGGCCGACCAACACCATGACGCCCACGGTGCCCAAAGGTAGGCAGCGAGGCCGGCCGTGTGACGGTTCACTCACCCATGAACACAGAACCACGTTTGCATAGAAATGTTTCGCAGCAGATGATCAAACAGCTTCATATGTAATACAGCCATCTTCTGGTTTCCAGGTTCTCCGATCGAGCACCAACACAACAGCAGGGTGACGGATCCAACGCCCAGAATCATCCAAGGTACAAACAGGTTCTGACTTCACTAAAGCCACGGAGGCTTTGACGGAAACTCCATGCTTTGGAAACACAGAGACAAAGTTATAAAACTCCGGGCCTGTTGTAAGATTGTTCTCCTTGATTTCAGAAGATCCTAAAAAATCCCACAACCCATCAACTTGGTGAGAGTCGGTCAGGGTGCCAGGGTTGAAACCAGGCAGCAAAAGCTGCGTTTCCATTACAAATCTGTGCAATTGTGGCGATTCCATTAAATAAATTAAAATCCCACGTGAATAAGTTTGTTCATGTGATAAGTCATTAAACATCCTCCTGTCGTCTTCATGGCGTGCGCCAGCGGCAACTTCTGGCTGTTGACCATGTGACTCATGAGGCAAACACAGTGTTTCCATTGCAGTTTTTCAAAATAAATTAATTTTGATATGACCAAAATAACTAATGGTAACCAGCATTCCTGATCCAGAATGAGAACTTTGTGAAACCTGAAGGAATAATTAAGTTAAAATGTTTCAAATACTGTTGCTTTCTTTTCTGCAGACCCGTATCAGACGTTAGGGCCGATCAGCAGCCGGCTGGCCAATCCAGGTGAGGCTCCCGACGCAGCAAACACAAAACACCAACATGAAACAAATGAGGCCTTTACACTGTCTGCTTTGGCAAAATGATTTCAAAACTTAAAACAAGCAAGAAAAGGGCTGGCAGAGTTCACGCCAAGACCAAGGATCCGGCTGAATAGTCAAACCTCCAATCCCATCACGTTCTCCTCAACCTTTGACCTTTTTCTAGGAGAAAATTTACAACCCACAAGAGCTCGACTGCTTCTGCTTTCAGTCAGACCATAATCTCCTTCAAAGTTTCATTCATGAAGGATGGTCCGCAGTTTCCTCAGAGGATCTAGGAAGCATTGAAGCTCATTTCCTCCACATGTAAAGAAGCCGTCCAGCTCTTATCGAGGCTGTTTAGACACTTCCAGGTCATTTCACTCCTTCACAAACCTCGGACTATTCAGCCGGACTCGAAACCCGGCGTCCATCTCACCAAAGTGACCGTTTGCCCTTCTGTTTCCTCACAGAAGGCCAAGTCCTGAGCTCATCCAAGAACCGAACAGGCAAACAAAGTCCGTACAAGCTGCCTGACCCCAGCGCTCACAGGCCTGTGGGTAGGTTTCTGCCCCAGCTTCCTGCTCCTCCTCCAAGCCTCACAGTGAAAAGGTCACATTTGGTGAAATGAATAACCTCTGACCTGATAGAGCTGTCTGAGGTGGCTGCTTGTGTGCTTAAGGTTTAAGATGAAGAGAAGGAATAAACCTGTACGGCGGCTCATTAGGGCCATAGCAGATATAAGGATAAAAGTAGTGCATTTAAACCAAAAACTCAGAAATTTTTAGATTAATCTCAGAAATTCTAGAAAAACAAGTAAATTCCTTGAGCTCTAAAAGTCGACAATATGAGAAAAACAAGGAGAAAAAATAATTCTGAGCTTGAAAACTTTGAAATTTTGAGAGATCTGGAAATTTCTATAAAAAAAAAAAAATACTGAACAAAGTTGAACATTTGCCAGAAAAAACCTTCAAATTTAGAGATTAGTGTCATAAATTTTCTATTAAATCAAATAAATTTTCCAAGTTCGTCAAGTCAACTTTGACATTTGAACAGTTTTTGACTTTACTAGCTCAGAAAATCTGACTTTTCTCTTGGAAATGTTTGACTTGGAGCTCAGAAATGTCTGAGTTTTTTGGCAGAGGTTTGCTGTGCCGTGGTCCTAACCGCCGTCGTCCCGCCTTGGCCTAACGCTCCATGTCTCCCGCCAGGCTCCGGTCAGATCCAGCTGTGGCAGTTCCTGCTGGAGCTGCTGTCCGACAGCAACAACGCCGGCATCATCACCTGGGAGGGCACCAACGGCGAGTTCAAGATGACCGACCCGGATGAGGTGGCCAAGCGCTGGGGCGAGCGCAAGAGCAAGCCCAACATGAACTACGACAAGCTGAGCCGCGCCCTGCGCTACTACTACGACAAGAACATCATGACCAAGGTTCACGGCAAGCGCTACGCCTACAAGTTCGACTTCCAGGGAATCTCGCAGGCGCACCAGAACCACGGGGCGGACGGCGGCCTCGTCAAGTACCAGACTGAGATGTCTTACGTCCAGCAGTACCACAGCCACCAGCCCAAAATGAACTTCATGGGCGCACATCCCGCTCCCATGTCCGTCTCCCCCGGGAACTTTTTTGGCTCCCCGTCGCCGTACTGGAACTCGGCCAGCAGCCCCATCTACCCCGGGTCGGCCATGACCCGACATCCGGCCGCTCACTCCCACCTCAGCTCGTACTACTGATGATGGGACGATCCGGAGGGGAACCCAAGTGCTGAACCTGAGCTGACCCGTCAAAACCAGATCCAGAAGGAAATATGATGCTACGGCCCATTTTCCTACGAGGCATTATCACACTTCCCCGCTCAGAACCAGAACCACGGGTTGGACTCAGACTACGGACGGCACAGTGTATGCATTCAGTTAACATTTCCATTCAGTTTGTAAGTAGTTTTGTTTGATAGCACCTGTTATTAACTGTTTGATCCAGTAAAAAAAAAAAAGTGACATTTAACTTTTTGTAAAACAATCTGTACAGAATCTTTTTCATGAAACAATAAAACATTTATGCATTATCTGTAGCTAAATCAAGGCTTCGGTTTCTTTTGTTAGAATATTAACATCTTTTAATTGATCTGGTAAAAAAAATCCACTTCAGGGAAACTAAACTAAATTATCAGTTTCTGACCCACAAATACTCATTTTAGCTCATTTCTATTAAATACTTTTCCTACTTTCTGGATGATTTGACATTCAAACTGTCAGCATTAAAATGTTTAATGAAAAAAAAAAGAAAAATACAAAACAAAAAGCTCAACATTGCAGAGCGGTGTTTATGCATGAAAATAATCAAATATCTATAAATAAAACCCAATCTGCATCCTTTGCTCCGTTATCAGACACTTTAAGTTCTTGCTGCACACAAAAATCAAACATGCATCAGATTTCCAGATCCTTTGCATTCTTCTACATGATCATAAATATTTCCAGACATTTATTCATCCTAACTGCAGGATCCTCAAGCAGAGGAGATGTCACACTGTGTGACAGGGAGCAGCAGGTGCCACCCAGCTCTGCAGTAAGACGGATTTCACCGACATTCAAAATGATTCCAGCTGATATTTTAAACCGTGTTTAGCATCTTAGCCTTTAGCATGATTAGCATGCTGAGTTTTTAAGATCATAAACCCACAGACTTTCCCTTCTTCTCTAGAAGTTTAAGTTTCTAAACACCTTTGATTTTTCCTCTCAATCTGCAGAGTTAAATCAACACTATGCCGAGTCTATTTGGTCCTTATCAGAATTGGCATTAATTTAACTCTTATAGAGTTATTTCAACAATAGTTTGAGTAGTTATAACTTTTTCAAGTGTTANATAACTCTGAAAAGAGTTAAATTGACACCAATTCTGATAAGGACCAAATAGACTCGGCATAGTGTTGATTTAACTCTGCAGAATTTACTGTGCAGTAACAACTTCCACACTGAAGAGTGTTTTCATCACCACCTGTTGCTGCATTGGCGTGGCGAGTTCACCGACCAGGAACGGATTATGTTCAACTTTACAGGACACAGTTCCCACCGAAGAGAAGCAGAAATAAAAAATAAATAAAAGAAAAAGGTTTTGTGGTTTTACTTCCCGGTCAGAAACAAACACTGATTCACTCAAATATTCGTTTTATTTGCTGTGTTTTGCAAATGCAATAATAACTTAAGTCAAAATAAAACAGAAGTTTGAAGCTCCTCCATCATTTAGGATCTATGGTCCACAACGTGCTGCTGATGACTTCAGTCTCTGAATATTAATATATTTAACTTCTTAGCTAATCTTTCAGTCAGATGTTTGTTTCTGTGGAATAAACCAGAACAGCTCAACCCAACAGCGACGACCAGAACTGAGCAGAAACCTGTTCGCTAGCGGAGATCCCGAACCGGGATCCGCGCCGTTTCATTCAAACTGCAGGTTTGCAACATGTTCAAGTAAACCATCCGATTATTGATCATCTGTAAGTGAAGCAGAGAAGTTTTGATCTGAACTGCTGGACTTGAACTTTTGTGTCTAAAGATGAGCGACAGGATTTCCTCCTCTAGAAATGAAAATGAAACATCGATAGACGTAATTACCAAAATTAAACATGTTTTCTACATACATTTTACTTCTGAAGAGTTTTTGACTTGACTGTCAGAGTCTAATGTTCTGTGCAGAAATGATCATTTTAATATTTTGGTGATCTGAACAGGAATATTTGCACCATTTGAGTTTTATGTCCAAACATTTGAAAAAGCTTAAAAACTTTGAAACAATAAAAACCACAGATTCATCGATCAGATTAGAAATTAGCTGGTTTTACTTGATCTGCTCAGTCACAATATTCAGTCTAAAAGTTTGAATCGGTCTTCAGTTCACTAAAACACAGATCATATTTCTGTTAAGTTTTTATGCGTTTATAAAGAAAATAATCTTGTAATTCCTTCATTTTCATCTCGATTCAAAGCTGCAACCTCAAACATCTTCCTGGTCAAACTGGAATCAACAGGTTAGACCTTAAAACAAAACTGGAAGAACTGGGAACGGGATCCCTGATTCTATTGGATTTAAATCAGGCCCTGCTTGGTTTTTAAATCCTCCCAGACTCACGGTACGCTTGGTTCCGCACATGCGCAGATCATATTGGAAGTAGAGGCGATTCTCCCCAGCTTGAGGTGAGAGCCCGGTTCCCCGGAGTCCCGACGCTCCGCTCCACCTGCAGCTGCATCCGGTTGCGCTCACAGGAAGTCTTCACGGGGCCCCGACACGCTGGGCGGGCCGCCGGCGCGGCGCGGGGCCACACCGGCAGCAGCAGCTCCTGGACCGGCCGCGGCAAGCCGCCCTGCCCGCTGCCTCTCCGGATCAACGGCAGGTACGAGTCCAGGTACATGGGCAGGCTGAGGTAGGTGTGCTGCAACGGGGCGGCTGTCTGGGCCCGGGGCTGCAGCGGGGCGGCTGTCTGGGCCCGGGGCTGCAGCGGGGCGGCTGTCTGGGCCCGGTCTGGGCCAGGGGCTGCAGCGGGGCGGCTGTCTGGGCCCGGGGCTGCAGCGGGGCGGCTGTCTGGGCCCGGGGCTGCAGCGGGGCGGTTCGGTTCGGGCTCTGGACCTTCTGATGGACGCAGAGCAGCAGGAGCAGCAGAACCAGGATGAGAAGAACATTTTACTGAGGCTGCAGCGCTGATCTCACAGTCCAATTAGGAACACCTGCTGGAGGAAAGGACGGGAGGTGGCGCCACTCACTGGCAGCGTGAGGTAATGCAACAAACCGATAATCCAAACCAAACTAGAGATTATCTTTAAATGTAGATTCAGAAGAAAATTTAAGACAAATGTCTATTCCATGTTTTTCTGAGGTCAGCAGTTAAATCTGTTTTGTAAAAGTACATTAATGATAAATTCCTTCACTGCATAATAACACTGGTTTATTCAATATATTAACTTTAAATAAAAAAATACACATTCTATGAAGTAAATGTATTTATTTATGCATGTTAATATTCGTGGAGTGTGTTTTTAACTGTTTTTGAATTTTGGTAAAAATGACAACAGTTTCCACTTTTTTTCCTTCTTTTTTTAAATCTATAAACACAAAACAGAGAAAGTTCAGACTTGACCAAAAAAATGCAATAAAAAGCAAAACATTGTTGACAGAATGAGTCCGATGTTTTTCTGCTGTTTTTTTTTTTTTGCTCTATTTTATTTGCTGATGCCAGTTTGTGCAACATAAACAGTTTTGAGACTTTTCAGACCATTTCTGCAATATTTGACCTAAAACCGTCTCAGTGCTGCCCTCTGGGGCGGCAGTGTTGCTACTGCAGTTCCTGTTGGTTCTGAAGGTCCAGCTTGGTTAGTTACACTTTAAGTAAAAAGTCCAGTTTGGTGCTGAACTCTGCTTGAATGCAAATTCTCTTTGATTTACTGTTATTTATGGGTTTTACTGAGATTATTTCATGTTATTTTGAATTTGATCCAAAACTCAAAATACAAAAAGTAACTCATGTAATTGTTACATGAATGTTGGATCCAAACCATTTTTTCTGGGACATTTAAACATCATGGTAACATTCCAGCAATCATCCAGCCTCAGTCTCTAAATCATTTATTATAAGCATATAATCACATTTCAGGCACAAGATGTTTTAATATTTCGGCTCCAAGGAGAATTTCTGTTTCCCTCCAGTTCAGACATCCTGCTTGACTTTGTATTGCTCATAAATCTGAATAAAATACCAAAACAGTTAAAGTTCAGTAGGTTAGAATCATTTATGAAGTTTCTGCTGTAAGAATCCGGCCTTTTAATTCAAACATGTATCTGGAATCAGAAGTATTCACTCCCTGGATAGTTTCCATGATGCGTTCATGTTCTTCTGTTCACCGCGCGGAGCCCAGAGCCAGCAGGGGCAGCAGGGCCGTCCAGAGAGGGGGCCCGGCGGGGGGGCCGGCCGCGTTGCACAGGTGTGTGTTGCAGCATTCGTTGATGAAGGTGAAGTTGAGACCCAGAGCGTATTTTTCCCCGGTGACTCCGCACAGCGCAGGCAGGACGCAGCTCTTCTCGTACAGCACTACCCGCAGGTCACCTGCAGAACCACCGGGTCCATTAACTCGGGTTCGATTCGCTTTCACCCACCCAGCGACCCGAGGGGAGCTCACCTTTCTGCCCCACGGCCCGGCTGGACAGGCACAGCTGCCCCGGCGGACACTTCAGCGGGAAGCGGATGCAGTCCAGAGGAGAGACGGCCGGAAACACGCAGGTGTAGCAGAACAGGGAGACTGGAGGACAGCAGGCTGCAGTCAGCATCATAAAATATATATAAAACAATAAGAAATGCATGTTTTATATCTAAATGATCCCATTTGTATTTATGGACCGAACAAAAACTGAAGAGAAACAACCAGACTGATTAAAAATCAGAGATTTAATCAAGTTGTTTTAATCATATCCGACTCCATCATGCTAATTATGATGTATTGGCAGATTTTTATGAGCCTGCACACAAACAGATCCAGTTATTGGTATTCTCACCCACAGCTGGAGGGAAGCACAGGAGAAGCAGAAGGTGGGGCATCATGGATGGTTTCTGTACCGGAGGGGAGATGAAAACCATCCTGCAGTTCGGATCAGTCCGGTTCCTGTGGATCAGTCCGGTTCCTGTGGATCAGTCCGGTTCCTGTGGATCAGTCCGGTTCCTGTGGATCAGTCCGGTTCCTGTAGTTCTGTCCGGTTCCTGTAGTTCAGTCCGGTTCCTGTAGTTCAGTCTGATTCCTGTAGTTCAGTCCGGTTCCTGTAGTTCAGTCCGGTTCCTGTAGTTCAGTCCGATTCCTGTAGTTCAGTCCGGTTCCTGTAGTTCAGTCCGGTTCCTGTAGTTCAGTCCGGTTCCTGGGGTCCAGTTCGGTCCGGTTCAGTTCCTACAGGCTTCCAGCTGTCTGCATGCTGAAGGTACTGGACCAGCTCAGCTTGTCCACCCGGCTGCAGGTTCTGAACGTTGGACTCATCTGGTTCCTTCTGATGTTCTGACGATCACTCACTGAGCCCCACCCCCACCTGCTGCTGATTTCATTAGTGTCCTGGGTTGATCTGTGCAGCTGCAGAGGAAATATCCTCCTGCTCAGCGTTAAAACAAGCAGCCAGTTCAGATCAGCTGGTTCTGTGTGACGAAGATCTACGTTAGCAGGCGGCCTTAAAGACATGGCGGCCTAATTAAATCAGGGCTCTTGTGTTAATGAAGGACGTTGAGTCGTGGAGGAGGAAATCAAGTGACCTGCAGTCTCATGACTGGAAGCCTCAAACTGAAGCTGACTGACTGAAAATGATTCTGCTTTGGGTTCATGAAGAGGCAGTTTGAGGATCAGAAAAAACACAAATAAATGTTTAATAAGTAAATAAATATGATTATTATCTGAGGATGATGAATCAACCGGTTCTGGTCTGATCCTCCAAACTGCTTGTTTTGTCAGAACCTCGTGGTTCTGCAGTGTTTTCTGCAGATCTATTTATTTATTGTATCATCAGTGTACATTTATTTAGACATTTATTGGTATATTTTTTGTCATAGAAGATTCACATTTAATGACCTCATATTAAGGTTTTTCTTTCACATCATGATTCTGAAATCGTCTCGTCTGACTTTCTCATTTTCCTCCAACATGTTTTACTTCTACACCAATAAATTCTGAAATATTTGGATTTTGTTTCAGAATATTTTCTGGGTTATTATTAAACCTCATTATTTGGAAATATAAAACCTTTAATGCTGCTTTATGTTTTTACTAATTCTCATCTGACCCTTCCGCCCTGCCGTCTGTCCGTCCGTCCGTCTGTCCCTCCTGTGGTTTGGATTCTGGACCTGCAGACGGAGACACGGCTCTGTCCACACCCGTCCGGTCTCAGGGTTCTGCTGAGCGGTTCTGTTGGAGCCCCCCGGCAGAACCAGTGTTCTGACAGTCTGTGCTACCTCATCAGATTTTCCTATTGCACTAATCCTTTCATGAGAATATCCTACCTTTTAAAAAGCATTTTAAATACAGAGGTGTTTGTAAGGATGAAACAGTATCAGCCAGGTTTTTATTAAAATTAAATTAAACACAGACATCATGACCACAATGTGTCCACCGAACTGCACAGGTCACTGAAATGGTAGGATGTGATTAATATACACCAATATTACACAGCTTCAATATCTCACATGATATCACCAGCAACATGCTCTAGTTAGCACACAAGTAATTAATCTGTTTTGTGGGTTTCAGCATCTCTATTAATTAAGAGCCGTTACTCTGAATTCTCTTTGACCTGCTTCAAAATAAATATTTGCAACCTGACAAATTATTCCACCTTGGCTTGTGAAGCCAACGGACAACTGATGGGACGGTTCACAACTCCTCAGTCAGTTCAAAGCCTCAACTATAAACCTTTAGCTTAATCTGTCTTTACTGTCACTGGTGTAGAAAAATACCCATGTAAAATAACAACCTATTGCCTGGTGGGGGCAAAATGAAGCCTGGTGGCCCGCCAGGCTGAAAAAGCACTGGGAGAAACTCTGACTTCTGTCTATAGCTCTGGCTGTAAGTGGGAACCCTGTCTATATATCCAAATCTCTAACAGGAACATTCTGTGTTTATATTTCTAAGCAATCTCTGGGCTGCTCTTGGTCCGATCCCTCACCTAGAACCATTTGCCCCGGCAGGTCCGACCCAAATAGAGGCATGAAGCCTCCGACGGCTCCTAGGATCACTGGGACACTCGAACCCCTCCACCACCATAAGGTGGCAGCCAATGGAGGGGAAAAACAAAGCCAGAAACAGTTCAATTCTCTGAGGAGGCCAGAAGGTGGCGCTCTGGTGTTTCTAACTAAACAGTCAGTTTAGCTAGAAACTAAACTTTTTGTTTTCTCAGTTATTCTACACCTGGTCTGGCGTTCTGATTGGCTGTAGTTGCTTCCTGGAGAAGGACATTGGCTGACATGATGCTGCCATCACCCAACCGGTCTCCCTCTCCTTTCCACTTCCATGAACGTGGAAAGTTCTCCTGATCAGTTGACCTGTCGTGTCTCTGCTCTGTCTTCTCTCAGCTCCAGTCGGTCGTGGCAGATGGCTGCTGGTACAGAGTCCGGTTCTGGTTCTGCTGGAGCTTTCTTCCTGGTTGAAGGGAGCTACTGCTGTAAAGTCAACGACTCAACACAAGCGATTTGCTGTCGCCCCCTGCTGGTCAGGAGGAGTGAATGCTGTAAGTAATGACTCCATACAATCTGTTGGGTTTCATTTGATACAAGCTTTTTAAACTACTTTATAATTAACTGAACCAAATGAATTGATCGCTTGGATCAACAGTAATTTGACTTAATTGAAATGACTTTGTAAAATGTCTTGACAACAACATTGTTGTGAATTAACGTTATAATTATAAGCTTTTAACCTTTTGATATCTACTTTTGGGGTTTTGAACTTTCTTGTATTGGTTTTTGTTTGGTTTCTTTATATTGTTTATTGGTGGGGCTCATTTGTTAGTTTGAAAGTTCAATTTTATATATTGCCAATTCACAACAAATGTCGTCTCAATGCACTTTAAAGTAATTTTTATTCAATCACATCTACTCCAATTGCTAGTACAATAAGCTCATTTAATTATAAAGTAGGTTAAAAAGGTTGTATCAAATGAAACCCAACATATCATATATCATAAATATATAATTCTATAAATAGGTCCAAACAGCCCATAACGAAACATCACCGGATAGACATGTTTTATTTGCAAACAAAATGTGTTTCAATATCTTCTATTAGCAGAATTAAATCTCAGTTTTACTGTTTGGATGTGGCATCAGATCCAGTTTTTACATCTGATTAAATAAAGACTTTTTGAAGAACATTTTTGGCAATGACTGTTAAAGAAGCTTCTCACCCCCCAATTTTAACATTTTATTTCAAAGCATCAGATTGTTGCCCAGTGATGATTCTATAATAAAATAATAGTGTAAAGCAGTGCAAAAATGTTCCAAAAGAGGGTGCTGTTGTTTTAGGTAACGGTTCTTTTGCTCGAAACCCAGATGAAGGTGGAAACGTAACGGTTCTGATCGGCTCCTCAAAACCGAAACAACTCAAACTCAAACTCATCCGGTTCAGAGGTTTTTATTCTCTTGAGCCAAAAAGACAAAAACATTTTCCAGTATGAATCCCAGATCAACAGTGACGTGTTTAAACACTGAAAACAGAATAATCCAGAGGAAACAGAAAAATGAGAAAAATCAAAGCAGCTAAAATTTAATTTGACTTTCAGATTAGAACAAATAGAAACATTAAAGCAGCTTTAGATGACCCTGCGCCTGTCCAACATTAAATAACCATGGAAACAATCCACCCTCATGAAACATTCAAAACGAATCATTCAATGATCAATCAATCAATCAATCAATCAATAATTCAAGTATTAATCATCTGAGTCACGCAGAGCTCAGCTGAAACTGTGGAAATGCTCCTTTAACCCAGGAAATCAGGACTCCAGGTTCAAAACTATAAATACATCAGAGGAGGGAACAAATGCAACCGATTCCTCCGTCCCTGATTGGTCCAAACGGCTGCTGCGTCACAGCGTGTGCTTGACGGCCGTCACCGGCTCCGGTTTGTTCTGCAGGTTCTGCTGCAGGTCCTGCAGGAGGCGCTCTCGCTCCTCTGCATCCACCAGGATTTGCTGCCATGAAGAGCAGAAACAGAAGAGTTGGTTTGAACAGAACAGAGTGTAAACACTGAATCCAGATCGGGATCCGGATCTTATTTCTGTTTTCCTGTAAAACCAGATTAATCATTAGTTCTCCAGGTTTTCCTGAATAACCTCTGACCTTTTCCTAGATTTCTCTTTTCCTGCATTTCAGACATACGACAGTGTGTTTGGGCCTCTGTAGATCGAGAAAAAAGGAATAAATTTGCACCAAGATTTTTAGACTAATCTCAGATATTTTCTGGAAAAAATATGGAAATTTCTCAGATCTAAAAGTCAAAACTGATTTTTTCTAGAAAATTTCTGAGATTCTGAGTTTCAAAAGTCAGAAATTTTCAACTTTAGAAACACAGAACTTCCCAATTTGTTTTCTACAAAATTTCTAAGATTAATATAAATTTTATGATCTGACAGTGGTCTGTCCCGCCCCTTCCTGTTTGCTGCAGCAACAGCAAACAGGAAGGTGGGCTTGAATGTGTCAGGAATCAGATGTAGTTCATAGGTGAGCCACCAGAGGGCAGAAGTGGATGTCGTGTTCTGTACCTCGATGAGCCGGTCTCTCTTCTGCAGACTCTCCCTCAGCAGGCGCTCCCGCTGCTCGCCGTCCTCTCGGCTCGTCCGCCGCTCTCTGTCCGTCTTCTTCTGCTGCTCCTCCGCCCGCCTCAGCTGCAGCTGGGCGTCCCGGAGCCGGGCCGTCAGGGAGCTGAGCGTCTGGGCGTGGCTCTGCTGCTGAGCCTGATGGAGAGACGGAGGGATCAGAGCCGCCGGCTGAACCTTCAGCTGAATTTAAACTGGAGAAGTTTTCACTTTTAGACTCTAGTTTATCAATGATTCCCTTCAAACTGGTTTATTTGACTACAAAATGATCCAGCTTCACCCAAATATTATCTCAGAAATAACCAGACTTTGTTTCTATTTTATCTACCTTATTGCTCCTTTTCAAAATCTTATTAATTTTATAACAAACTTCAGATTATTTTAATGGTTTGGAGCTGAACAATCTGTCCAGGCACCATCAGTGTTAATCCACATAAAGCCTTCAGGTTGGAGCAGTTTCTGCTCGTTTGTCATGTTTAAATATTTTTAGAAATGTTTAATCATCATCATGTTGAACCTGCAGCAGATCCTGCGACGCCTGCACAGCTGCACTCAGTTTGGTGACCTCTTCACACAAGGGGGCGCTGTTTTCCTCTGCAGTTTTCAGCCGACCTGCCGCCTGCTCTTCACTTCCTGCCAACTGCTGACCAATCAGAGAGAGAGGAGAAGATTTAGAAGTTTTAGGATGAAAAAAAAAGTTTCCTGGTTTTACTGGTTTGAACTGCAACCAGTGCAGAAGAACAACAGAACCCAGAAGTTCTTAGAGATCGGACCGAACCGATGCTGAGAGCGATGACACTGCACTGTAAAAACACAAAATATTAGCAACTATTTCTGTCTGGTTTCTGCAAATAGAAATATAAAACATTTCAAATAAAAACTAACTTGATGTAGGGGCTCGTTCTCAGTCAGCAGGCACCAGCTCCACTGGCAGATTTTCATCAATATTAAGGAATTATTGACTAAAACAAGAAACCATTTCTCTATTTCAACTGTACTAATTGCATTTAGGACAAAAAATATTTTTGCACTGAAAACAAGACTACAATACTTGGTACGGTTTTGCATTTTTGCAGTGTAGAGAAGCAGCTCCTGGGAAAGGTCATAGGTCAGAGGTCATCTCCAGACCAGCTGAACTCCTATCTGGTTCCACAGAGAGGGCTGAAGGCGCGTCTCCATGGAGATGAACACAGACCTCCAGTGAACCGCAGCAAAGATGGAGGTTTGGACCAGAACCGGATCTGCTCACCAGGTGGTCCAGGCGCTGCTGGAGGTTCAGGATCAGAGCGTCCTTGTCCTTCAGGACGGCGGCGGTGGCGTCGTCCCTCCGTCTCCACAGCTCCCGCTGCGTCTCCGCCTCGTCCAGCCGACGCTCCCTGTCCTCCAGAGACGCCCGGAGCTCCTGCAGACAGAACAACGCTCAGCTCGGCCCAGACCAGGACGTCTAAAAAACCCGTCTGTCCTCACGTTGACCACGTCCTGGCTGCTCTGCAGAACCGTCCTCAGCGTGTCCAGGTCCGCCTCACGGTCCCGTCCGGCTCGTCTCAGCGCCTCCACCTCCGCCGCCAGGCTCCTATCCACCTCAGTGGCTTCAGACCTCAGAGTCTCCAGGGCAACCTGCAGGACGGACGAGGACGAAACATCGGGACGGATCAGCAGAGACTCTTCATCTCCATCCTGTTCCTCTGGAGGCCGTCAGCCGATCCATGTGACCTCCAGCCTGGAGGTCACGGCGACCCGCCGTCTGCAGCCAATCAGACGACCTCGACTCTGACCTTGTTATCAGACAGCAGTTCCTTCAGCGTCTCCAGCAGCTTCCCGGTCAGCCGGGTTCCCAGTTCGCCGCCGGTACCGCTCTCCACACACAGACTTCGGATCAGAACCAAACACTCCTGAGAGGCAGAAACACAGAAACACGTCCGGGTCACGGTTCTGTCCGTTAGTGCTTCACTCAGCGGAGAAAAGGAAAACTTTCAACCAAAGAGGCTCAGAAGCAGCTGACAGCATGAAAACTAATAAAGATAAAAGAAAACAGTTCATCTTTGTTCAAAAGTTGCTGGAAGGAAAAAATGTTTTCAGTCCCGATTTAAAAGAAGCAGTTTGTGAAAAACTCAGTGAGTTTGTTTCAATGTGAGGAGCAGAAACACCAAACGCTGGTTCTGGTTCTGGTTGTGGTCCTGGTCCTGGTCCTGGTTCTGGTCCTGGTCCTGGTCCTGGTTCTGGTTCTGGTCCTGGTTCCGATACTGGTTGTGGTCCTGGTCCTGGTTCTGGTTCTTTCTCTGGTTCTGGTCCTGGTTCTGGTCCTGGTTCTGATACCGGTTGTTGTCCTGGTCCTGGTTCTGGTCCTGGTCCTGGTCCTGGTTCTGGTTCTGGTCCTGGTTCTGGTCCTGGTTCTGGTCCTGGCTATCTGACCACCAGGGAGAGGAAGGCGTGACTGGAGAACTGGTTCTGATCCAGTTTCCTGGTGCTGGGATCTGGACTCTGGCAGCAGAGTCCAGATCCCAGCAGGATTTGACTAGACCTCTGTGTTTGGTCATGTGACCAGGATGTCTGTGATGTGCATGTTGAACCAGCTGTTAGGCAGAGTGGAGGATGAGTGATGCTGTGGGCCGGTTTCTCTGGAACCGACCCAGAGCTGCTTACTGGACCGGTCAGCAGAAAAATCCTCTCCTCCGTTTCTTTAACTGCTGTTCATTCTCTCTAAAACCAGCTGAAAGCAAAGGTCAAAGGTCATCTGTTGGTTAGGTCTGCCCACAATAAGTCAAACAAAGTCCTGTGTGGATCATTAACCCCCAGCAGCAGAAGCTCCGCCCCCTGCAGCTCCACCGCAAACAACATTCCTGTGGCCTTTGAGCCACTGGACCCACTGGACCCGGCCGGCCTCACACACCTGGATCAGTCGCTCCCGGCTGTGCAGGGCATGACCGAGGCTCTGCAGCACCGAGGCGCCGTCACCGCCGCCGCCCTCCGGGGTCAGCTGGAGGGAGAGAAGAAAAACGATTTGATTTCAGACATTAGAGAAGGAAAACAGGAAGTGAGAACAGGAAATCATCAACAACCTGCAGTGAAACCTGGATACCTGGAGGCAGAACCGGGTCAAAACAAACATTCAGAATGATTCACAGAGCCGAAGCAGCCAGAGAGAATCCATGCACACATGGAGTCAACATGAAGAATAAAAACAGACAGGCTGGGATCTGACATTTACATTGTAATGTAAATACTGATCAGTTTAAAGGTGAAGGCTGTTTTTACAGATAAATCTGGGATCCAGAAACTCAAATTTAACTAATTTTAGTGCCAGATTTAATTCATGCAAAGACCTAAAAAACCCTAGAAATCAAAATGTCTGAGGATTCCAGCTGCAACAGAAACAAGACGGAGGTCATCCAGCCAGCAGAGGTCATCCAGCCAGCAGAGGTCATCCAGCCAGCAGAGGTCATCCAGCCAGCAGAGGTCATCCAGCCAGCAGAGGTCATCCAGCCAGCAGAGGTCATCCAGCCAGCAGAGGTCATCCAGCCAGCAGAGGTCGCTCCCTCTCCTGTCATTTCCCACAGAGCTAGCATGATGAGGCCGCGACCGCCAGCCGTCCTCAGCCAAGCGACCAATGACGTTCAAGCATGTGAAACTTTGGGCTGTGATTTGTCGCTCTGTGTCCAGCCCATCAGTTTGTTGAACACCAAAAAGCTAACCAGTGAATTTTAGCAGCTAGCTACAGGAAGCATCAAACGAGCCACAGAACAATTTAAGACCCACTATTAACAGACCGAAGGCCAACTTCTGTATTTTATGAAATTAAGACATTTTAAAAGTCTTAATTTTAGATGCATGAATTTAAGACTTAAGTTTTTAAGTTAATTGTGGCTAAAATAATATATAACAACACATTTGATGGCTGATTGTATTAGCAATCTCCCATCAACTTTCATGTTTTAAATTCATCTTGAATCTGAATGTAAACAGGAAACGTTTTCCCTCCTCAGACCTTTTATCTGAAACGTTTAGAGATAAAGTCAAGGTAAAGGTTTGGTGTCCGACTCATCCTGAAGGAAAACTCAGCAGCTTTTTAATGCCTCATTCCCACAATAAAATGATATTTTCGGTTATGAAAGCAGCTTCCCTGCTGGTTTGAACCCGCAGCGGCTCTTCGGTCTGACTGATCCGGTTCTGATCAGCTGAAGGGCCCCGGGGCCACTGAACCGGTCCGGGTGGATTCCTCACAGCGTCAGCCTGCTTGTGCACCTGCAGCTCTGACGACACGCGCTGCGCTGCTTTCACAGCGTCGCCTCACTGATTGCTTTATGAGGCTGTTTGCCAGCTGACTCCCATAAACCTGCTTGTCCAGCCGAATCAAAAGGTTCAGAGCTGCTGACACACCAGGGCGGGACGCGGATCTATAACTCGAGCCGTAAACTGCAATGTTTAATCTGCTGAAATCACCTGAAAGAGGCATTTACTCCGTAACGAAGCTGTGAACCCTGAATCTGAAACTTCTGCTTCAGAAACATCCAGAAATGATTCGCTTTAACTGGAGCTGACTGGCAGAACCTGAGCAAACATGCAGGGAGGAAGGTTCTGGAGAACTGCTGACAGGTGGAGGTGAGACGTGAGGAAGGCCCTAAAACATTTAGGATCACTATGAAAAGGTCAAAGGTCATCCTGCTCCTCAGTCATGTTTCCATAAATTTAGCAGCTTTTCCTCGGCCTTTCAGAAACAGATCTGTGTCTCTGTTTGTTTTATGATATTCTTCTGTATGAATTTTTAATGTTTTCTGAACAGATTATTGTAGAAAACCTGTTTAAATAAAAGATAATAAAATGTTCATCCAGTCAGATTGCAAACAGTGAATTTTGCTCCAAAGATTTTACTTCAAAAACTGATTGAGTTGAGTAAATCAGTTGATAGTTTAGTGATCACTGATCTCTTCAGTTGTTTTGGTTTCTTCTTGCTTCAAATCTCCAGGATCAGCATAACTAATCTCTGCTAATCTCTAATAATCTCTGCTAATCCAGTCTCCTTCTGAAAAGCAGATACATAAAAAGTGTTGGAGGTCGGTTCTTACCAAGCCCAGGTCCTCTGATCCGTTGACCTGATCCGGTCCAGCCGGTCCGGCCCGTCTCAGCTCGGCCTCCAGGGTTCTGATCCGGGTCCCGGCCTGGTCCAGTTGGGCTCGGAGGTGCCTGACCGCACTCTGAAGCCGGCCGGAGCTGTTCTGGGATCACAGAGGTTCTCTTGGATCAGGCGGTCCAAATGGTAGAGGCTCTTTATGATTTTGGTTAAAATGATTCAGTAACTAATGTTTTTTTTAAAATATTGATATAATAATAAATGACATTAAAAAGTATCAGTAATTTTGGATACATTTTTCCTTTATATTCCATTTATTTTCTTTATTTTAATACAGAAAACAAAAATAAAATGCTTGTTCTTTAAAAATAACATTTTCTATAATAGATATATTATCAAAAATTATAAAAGCTGGGTTTTTTAGCAATCAATGTAATATCAGCTGCCGGTAGTGAAAACACTTCAGCTGATCTTTTAGCTCACTTTGCTTCCCCTAAATCCATTTTTCATATTCTAAAGCGCTAATTTACTGCTAAAAAGACACAAATTCACAAAAACAGTGATTTTACCTGGAAAACAAACAACAGCCACACATCGTTGTATCTGATGGAGCCTCACCTCTCGGTGCAGCGGCATGTACTCGTCCCTCAGCTCTGTCAGCACGTCTCCGTCCTCCTCCACTTCACCTCCTCCGTTCTCCAGATCCCCAAAATTCAGAACCCGGCTGACCCTGGGTGACGCCGGCCCGGGGTTTTTCCCGCCCTTCCGGCCCAGCACTGGGATCTTACTTCCAGACGGCGAGCTGAGCGACTTCCCTTCGATGCTCCTCAGCTCTGTTAGCACAAAGCTAACCGACTGGTCGCCCGGGGAACAGAACGGGTCGTTGCCGTCCAGAGTGTCCAGCGAATGGACGGACTCTGTGCGGGAAGGCGCCCGGAGCGAGAGGCTGGACCCGGTCAGGGACGGCGGGCTGGACCTGGGAACGCCGTGCCAGTGGAGCGGCATGCTCCGGGACTTGTCCCGGGTCAGCTCCAACGGGGAGAAGGGCATGTGGCGAGGAATCCCGCAGACCGACTCGTAGTCTGAATCAGAAACCCGTAAAGAGTCGCAGCCTTCACAGCCTTTGCCCTTCCGGCACCGCTTACCGGTTCTGATGAAGTACGGACACGTGTCCCACTTCTCGGACCAGCACTCGTACTCCGACAGAGCCATGTTGTCCTTCAGCATCTCCCGGTAGCCCTCCTTCTCCCCCTCGCTGTCCTCCTCGCTGGCGCTGCTCCGGTTCCGGAGCTCCTGCGGGTGTCTCTGCCGGTAGTTCTGCCGGACCCACTGCCTGATCCTGTCCCGCTCCTGGGTCAGCTTCTGAAGCCGTTCAGAAGAAAGAACCCGGACCCGGGCGATCACCGTGTCGAACTTGAACACTCGCTCCAAAGCGGACACACATTTGCCGCACACAAACTCTCCGGTTCTGCCATTCCTTGGTACCGACTGTCCCAGAATGTGGGTCAGAACAGCCAGGATGTCCACAGACTTGGACAGGGAGCTCAGGGACACCTGGGACCGGGACAGAGACCCAGAGGAGCCCAAAGACAACGTGCTGCCTGTGAACAAACAACAGATTTATTGCAGCGTGGAGAGGAGATGCACCGATCCGATATCGATATCTGTATCGGGTATCAGTGCCGATGTGTCCGATCTGGTTGTGAATCTGTTGATTTGATCAGTTTCAGTTTCTTTATTATTTATTTTCTATTGGCTGTTCTCCGGACTGAACAGATTAAAGTTATTTTTACATTTTTGACCAGTTTGTGAAGCTACTGGTGTATTAACCTGAGCTGAACTGGTGCAGTTATTAAATAAATCTGGAGTTCAGAATATTTATGACTGCGGTTAAAAAAAAAGAAACGTTTCAAGTCAGTTCAGCCGTTTCTCTGTATCGGATCGGTATTGGCCGACACTAAACCTCAGATATTGTATCAGTGCCTCCCAGGCATGGAGGACATGTCTGTTTTCTCCAGACTCACCCCAGGGACTGCTCTGAGTGGACCGGGTCAGGCTCCCGCCTCTCGCTGACCCGGTCGGGGTCCCGGTCTGATCGTTCCTCTTGTTCTGGGCCGCAAACAGCCATCGGCGTTGGTTTCCCTGGAGACTACCGCCGCATATTCGGCAAAGCTCGTTCTTCCTTGTGCTGGACATCATGGAGCAGACGGTGACAGTAAATATGGAGACTTCTCTGTGGATGTAAGCAGAATTTACCGAATTAGTCGACATCAGAACCACGATCCCAAATGGACCAAACAAAACCACGGAAACTGGTTTCTTCACTTAGCAACATTTTAAAAACTTGAGACGCATGATGTTAAAAATCATAGATCTAACAAGTTTGGTTGTACAGTGTGTGATGTCAAGCTACACGGCAGGAGCAACACACACACACACACACACACATCCAGATGGCAGATGCAGAACCTCTCGAGACCAAACATGAGTTCAGAGTTTGAAGCAATCATGATAGTTTGGGGATGGCAGGGATATTTCATAAGATAATCTTTGGAGCCAGTCAGAAAACCGGCTGTAATTAAGATAATCAAGAACAAATCAAAATCTGAATCAATACTGAACTAATTTCAGGAGAATTCAGGATCCTGTTCGTTCAGTTCTGGCCCACGTTTCAGGTCCAGCGATTCGTCAGTATCGGTATCGGCCAAAGTTCACAATATTTTAACATATCGGTAAATGAAACTGGGCCAATGTTGATTTTCAAGACTGATTTAAAGAGAAACACAGAAGCACCATCAGTGGTGTGATCGCTCCGTCATGGTGACGAAAGAACAGGAAAATTTAGATAATATTATTGGTTAACAACCACAACAGCAACCTAAGTATCGAATATCAATATCAGCCTAAAGTATCATATCAGCTCATCTCTATTCAGGATTAGAAATGAAGGTTGAATCTAGATGGACTAAATCTAGAGCTTCAAATCTCAGCCAATCTCCATCAAAATGACAGATCAGAGCTCATTTATCCAAACTGAAACTGATAGTTTGCTGGAAGGAAAACCTCACCATCAACCTGAAGAGAACATTTCAGGTTTTTCTGGTTGACAAGAAAAATGGCACCATAGCGAAGGCCAAAAAGCATGTTTGACATTTAACTTTCATCTAAAGACTGTTGCAAAGTTTTAAGATAATCCTGTTTTCCTTTAGATCAGCGACACAATCCCAGGGCTCCAGGGTTTTCTACAGGTTCTGGGTTCCAATCCCAGTTTCCACACACGATCTAAAAACATGGACAAACAGAAAAGGCCTAAACACAACCCAGATCAGACTGATCGTCTGCCTCAGAAAATCTGCGTTATAAACCTGTTTATCTTCGGGGATCTCTGCAGACCCGCTGCTGGACTTGGACTGAGCCGTTTTCCAGAAAGCAGCTCTGAGTTGATGCTGGCAGCTGGAAAACTCCCAGAGGGAAAAGCTGACAGACTCCCGGCTCTCCGGTCTCTTCCTGGATGTTCAAGCCGCTGCAGGATGTTCTCCACGCAGGGCGGGACACGTCGTCCTTAGCCACGCTGTCACTGACTCCACAGCCCGGCGGACCGGACCGGACCGGACCAGGCTGTCCACGGTCCGGACATGAAAACACGAGCTCAGGGCGGAGACATTTAAAGCGACACGTTCCTGAATCCCGACAGGAAACTCTGGAAACGGCTGAACTCTCCTCTATATCTGCTGCTATTTATAACCCACAGCGGTGCAACCCGGTCCGGTTCGGCTCGGTTCCGGTCGCTCTAACCGCTGCAAAGCTTCACAAACACATTCCCAGCTCTTATTTTGAAGCGCAGCGGTGAACTTACCTTTGAAGTGGTCCGAGGACTCACGCGCTCAGCCCGGGATCAAAGTTTCAGTGTCCGCGCGAGGATCGGAGAGTCTTCATCACACATGACGTCAGGAGGGAGAGTAGAGCAGGAACCGGTCTGAGCGGAACCGAGAGGCGCGGGAGAAATCTGGACCTCCGGAACGGCCGACACCGAGCTGACAGGGACTGGAGGGGGAGTCACCTGTCTGACGTCACTGGTCACACCTGTAGGAGCGGGAGCGCTCACGTGTTCAAATCTCAGCTCCACAGGGACACGCGCGTGCTTGTGACTGTAACTATTACTGTATTAAAAGTTTCAATCTTTCATTTATCACTCATGATAACTTATTAGTCAAATATTGTTTCCACTTTTATCTGTTTTACCTGCAGAGGATTATTTTGGATCTTGAGAAAATAAACTTTTTGAAAAAATAATAATTTTGATTTAAAACCTTTATTAAAAGTTACAACCACTCTTTTTGTCACAGCACAATCATGTGGCATGAAGACCTGCGTGTTTTCATCATGCAGGATGATTAATGTGTGATCGAACAGGATCAATAACGTCGCTTTGCTCCAGAAAATCAATGTTGTGTCTCTGATCGCTGCTGCAGCTTCTGTCTAATCATGTCTGAAGGACAGAAGAGTCACCAGGCTGCAGAGCAGAGCTCAGCATCTGACTTTGTGTTGCTGTTTATCAGGAGGTCAGTCGCTATGGTAACACAGCAAATATTATGCAGATTTTAATGAAATGCAGAAACTATGTATCAGTGATTTATCACTGGAATTTCTTAAAGTTGTAAAATGCATCATTTTCTGACCTTAAAAACACATAAAGCAAAACAACTGAAGATAATTAAGTGTTTAAGAAAACCACCATGTTTAAAGATATGAAACATTGAAAGAGTGTTTAAAGCAACAGAGAGAAGACCAATATGAAATATTATTGATAATGTAAATAAAATAGATCCCGGAAGCCCAGATATAAACATCATTTCAAAAGTTTGTCTCCATTTAGCTGAAGATCCTCAGGCCACCAGAGGGCAGCAGTGAGCCGGTTCTCTCCCTCACCGGGTTCTGCAAACGTTGCCTCTGCATGGATGGACAGTCGATGTTTAACTTTAGCATAGAACTATATGAGTTTAAAATCAACCCTGGGATTAACACTCCAAAAATATAATAGCCAGATTACAAAAACATAAATGCTAAATCAAACAAATGCTACGTTTTACCCGTTTAAACTCTTTAATACCGGATGTCTGAAGTGTTTATTGTAAAAATATGAGACATTTGTTACAGTAAAACTGAAAAAAACACACACCATAAAATAACATACAGCAATCTGATTATTTTAATTTTCTGGAGAAAGTGGGATTATTAGGAGAGTATGAGTAATATTAAAATAGATTATAGATTGCAAACAATGAGGTAATTGTTTGTAAAGGCACTTAAAGTTTCAGTTAAAACCTGCTTTTATAACACATTAGTTTCACATTGTTATAATAGTGTAATGTTATAAACATTACACTATGAAACATTACATACTAGAAAAACTGCAATCTTTTTCTAGTATGTCTATAGAAACATAAGGATGGATATTAAAGTTATAGGGAGCAACAATTAAACAACACAAATATTAAAGTGTTTACAGACTTAAGAGGAAAAAAGGACAATGACTTATTGTCCTTTACAAGCAGCATCTCTTGTGCTGCTGAGTCGTTTCATATGAGCCACCTCTCTATGCAGTTTTTGAACACGGTGAAGTTGGAGTGCCAGTGTGTGTGTTTGACTCCGGACTGAACACACACCGACACGTCGCCGCGGGCGTCCAGCGTCTTCAGACCAAACGTGTCGTTTTTATAAAACTGTCAGAGGCAGAGAGGAAGACCACAAATTATGAATATCAAAGCGTTGATGAGGTTAATACATTTGAACTGACTGGTTTTCCAGCTGAAGTTTGTTCTTATTAAAGTTTTCCAACCAAACACAGAAAGTTATTCTCCAAATGATGCAGCAGATTTCGACTGGACCTCCAGTTTTGTCCTCCCAGAATGGGACGGGGGTGACGGCACCTCATAATCCTCATAAATCTCAGATTTCTGCCCTCATAAAGGGTATTTTACTCTATTATCAGACTTTTCTTTCTCACTAGATTGACTTTAGTTGAAAGAGGTTGAAGAAACATCAGCTGGTTGCAGAAAAACATCAGCTGGTCACCTACCGCCTGGTTCCTCATTTCCACAACATCTTCTTCAGAGTCGTAAAACCCAAAGTGGCTGCACAGGAAAGAGGAAGCAATTATTTCTTGCCTAAAGCTTCTGAAACCTTTTGTGGTTTCAAGTTCATGTTGATCAACTGAAAACTGAAAATAACCACTTCTCTGTTTTTTGTGTTCACACCAAACCAACGTGTTCCTTAATTGTAAACCTCTAACTGTTTGTAATGATGTCTGATGCACAAGATGTCGTTGATCTAAATGAGAACCAGAGTAAGCTGGTGCTGATGGTGCCTAACATGGCAGCTGCCCTTGTCAGAGACACTGAATTGACCAGGTAATGAGTCATAGAGGGAAAACATTTCTTAAAGTGGTAAAACCTGGATTGCCATGGAGTGATGACGCCATCATCTGGTCCTCCAATCAGAACCATCTTCTTGATACGCAGGAAGTTTTCTCTCCAATCTGAGGGAAGGATGTGCAGATGCAGATAAAGTGTTTTACATGGATATCACTGGAGTTAAACAGGTCATATAATCAGCCTCCATATTCTTTTACTTTTCCTACAAAATATGGATTCCTCTCTTTTAAAGATAATAACTCCAGTTTTGTTTCTGTTCAGCTGCAGAAAGTTTTGGCTTCTCTGTGTGGGTTCAACCAGACCCACTGTGGGTCTATGAGGACAAAACATTATTAAATAATGAAATAAAGACCAAAGGTGACATGAAGGCAGATGGTTTGGTACCTTTCAGGTGCTGGTGAGGTATTTCACCGTTTATCAGAGACAGGAAGGTGTTGCCCTTCAGGTAGCAGGCTCTATGGTGAGGGTCTGCAGAGAAAATACAGCATATTGTTTGTTTTGTGTTGTGTTCACACAGAGGCTCATGCAGAGTTCCTGCTCCCCACCTACCGTTCCAGTAGTCACAAAATGAAAAATGCTGCCCCACTTTGTTGTAGCAGAAAAGATAAGCGGTCTTCGTTACACAGCCAGGTAACCACTTCAGGTAATCTGTGTCTGTGGAAAAACATCACACCTGTCAGCCTTGGGTTGATTTTCCTTTAAATAGAAAAGAAGAGAAGACACCCAAACCCTGAAGCAAACATCTAACCTCCATACTGTCCAGCCAGGGGTGATGACAGGGAGATGAAGGTGTGAACGTTGTGATTTGAAGACGTAGACAGAACTGCTCTGCAGATTAAACCACCTTAAAAAAGTCAACACAGCTAAATTAGGCAAACGTCAGATACTGGTAGTCTGTGGCTATCGCTACCAGTATCAGTTCACCTGGATGGAGATGATCTGATTGTGGCAGATTTAACAGAAACAAACAGTAGATGCTGGTCCTGCTCCCACATTGTGAACCTCTTCATGCCGGAGGGTGGAGGCGCTGCTGTCGCTGGTTCTGACCCAATAAATGGACATTTCTCAGGAACCACGGCAGCAGCTACAGGCTGTGGTCCAGCTGATTATCTCTGGTGATAAGATTTGAGTCTTAAGGTTGGAAAGCCTCATTACCATCACCCTTATCTTTAGCTTGAGCCACAGCTCCAAAACGTTATATTACTGACAGTCATAAGAAACATCTTGAAGATTTGCTTTAAACTTGAATCTGCCTAAAGAGCTCAGAGGTGACAGATGATTTCAGACTATGCTAATCTTTAATCTGACAGATTGACTCTTATGTACGTGCTAAAAGGTTCCAGCTAACCCTACTGCTAACAGGTTTCTGCTAACACTAATGCTAACATCATGCTAAGACCAATGCTAAAGACACTGCTAACACTAAAGCTAATCATCTGGTTTTTATGTTTTGTAGATTTAAAGGTTTTCAGATTTCTTTGAGGGGAGAACTGACAGAAGCAACTTTATTTATTAACTAACTTTAATAAACAGCCTTAATTGTAAGGATTTGGTTTTCTCTGTGTTGGTTTGAGTTTTTCTGTGTGTTTATTTTGGGTTTCTGTGTCTTTTGTGTCTGGTGTTGTCCTGTCTACCCATTGATTTCTCCCAGGTGTGTCTCGTTCCCTGATTACCCCCTGTGTATTTAATGCCACCTGTGTTTCTGTGTCTTTGTCGGGTCCTTGTTGTACCAGTCTGTTATGCTGTTTAGCTCCCCATCTAGTCTGTTGCTTAATGTCTATTAGTTGCCAGTTGTTACCAGTGTTGAGCCTCAACCTTTCCGCTCAGCTGTGCTTGTTTTCATCATTAAAACCACCTTCATTCACTTCTACCTGGCTCCGCTGTGTTCTGCCTCAACACCTAATATTTCATGACAATAATTGATTTCTTTGAGTAAAGAGACGCTACCAGGCCAGAGCGGCAGCAGTTATATTTGCACACCTGCAGATGAACTAGGGTTTTTATTTATGGGTGTGTCTTGCAGCTAAAAAGCCTTTCCCAACCAGCTACAAGTTAAACTTGTTTCCATGTTCTGAAAAAAAAAAAAGATTAGGAGGCATCGCGATCAGGTCTATTAATGACCAGAGGAAATTCCAGGTAACTTCTTGGATCCAACAAGCTACAGCAGGCAGGAACCTTTCCCAGATTCAGTGGAAGAAAACACAGCATACGCATCACATACAGCTGGAGGAGGAATGAAATGAGACATGTATTCTGTGGTATTTGTTACCCATAAAGTTTCATAATCCTTAAATAATGAGGGATTCAGCCAATGAGAGCCTTGAGGTTGATCTTCATTGATTCAGAATAAAAACATTGAATTTTCAGGGTCTAATCCAATCCTTCATCCATCCATTGTCTATAGTTGTGTGTTGTAGCAGAGCTCAGGGGTGGATGTGGGAAGGACAACCTGGTTTTATAGGTTAGACCTGGAAGATGCTAAAATTAAAGATGTTTTTTGTCCACTTTTGTCTCACTCAGCGTCACTTTTTCTCCTCCTCAGGTCGGTTTGAGTCTGCTCACCTTGTGAGAAACACAGCACATGGGCTCCCTCAGGATTAGCGCTCGTGATTTTCTCAATGGCCTTCTTGAATTCTGGGACTTGAATCCACAACGGCTTCATGCTCTTCCCGTTGTTGAACAGACTGATGATCTGCACCTCAGTACCTGGATGCACCTGGATGCAAATCAGTAAAAAAAAAATTAAAAATAAACCAGAAAAAGAAACCATTTAAAGCAAAAACTGTGACTCCATAAATCTGTAATTACAGATGAATCTGGCAGTTCTTCATTGTTATCAACCAACCATCAGATGTTTCCAGTAATGCTCCCTGAAATAAAACTCACTGTGAGGAATTGAAAATCACAGAGGAACAGAAATCAGGGGTTTGAAATGCCAGGTTGGATTTCACTTCACCTGAAATCTCCACCTGTGCTTCAAACCGTTCACAGTTTCTATTTTATGAACTTCATGAACTGAACTTGATTGCAATGATCCTCTGGCATCATCTGAGCTACAATGAGGTTTTCTCCTACATTTTGTGGAAAAAAAAAACAACAAAAAAAACTGGTGGATGTTCCTTAGAAAAGCTAACATGGTTTAAAACTTACTTTTTCTGCCATGAATTAAAAATCTTGGAATAATAAATGGTTGACAGAAGTTTTGAAACATATAATACAGTTATTATTTTCTATTTAAATGTCTTTCTGAATCCTGAACTCAGTCTTCTTTTGTTAACAACACTAGTAATCCAAATTAGCCCATCACCAACCAAAGTCACATTTTATACAGTACCTGACATGAATCTCTATATTTAGCTCATCATCCTCAGGGATTTTTTTTTTTCAACAAATTGTGTTTTTGTGATAAGTTTCTGATACAAAAATCCCTACAAATCCCATTTAAACATGAATCTTTGCAAAGCTGAATGTCATAGATGTTATCTCTTCAAAACATCAGGAAATGTGAAATAAAATGTTCCGGTTCTAAGAAACCAAAGTGCAAAGAAAATAAGATTTAGAAGTCCAAGGTCAAATTTAAATGATAGAAAGAAATCTGGCTGCTTGGAAAGAAAATACTGAAGAAACTGGTGGTGGATCAAGACTTTTGCACAATATTTTAAAATGAAAAAAGTGATAAATGTCTTAAAAAGCTGCGATAAAGTGTGCAAATAGTATCAGATATTTTACAAAATTATACCAGTTATAGCTCGTTGTAATTTAATCTAGATTAAAAACTTTCAGTGAGTTACTCTGAACTTGGTGATGAGTCCTACCTCTTTAATGAAGCCTGAGAGATTTTTAAACTGTTCGGGTCCGTCCAGGATGCCGTGGACGATGATGACAGGTTTGTATCCATCCGTGGAGCCTGAAGCCAGCAGCAGCAGCAGCAGCAGCGCCGGGGGCCCCCAGCTGGCCCGCGGACCGCACGGAGCCCGCAGAGCCCTCATCTCCACCTGCTCCAGGTCGCTGGTGGAGGAGACCTGATCAGGAACTGCTTGCTCTTTCAGACGTTCCCTCCTCTTTGTGACGGCTGGCGTGCTTGCTTTGCAATATCCGTATTCTGTGGCCATTTCATATGAAACCCAACCCACGCAGCCACGCTGCAGCGCTGCATCTGTTTCCAACATGAAGCTTCTCGTACAAAACCTGAATCAGCAGCGTTGTTACATTTCGTCCATTTAGATCTTAGAAATGAACTATTGAATTTAAGTGACGCCAAGTAAACTATGAAAATAAAATCATCTCAACTCGTTTCCTGCAGATAATGAAAAAATATGACACTGTTAAAAAGCCACTGAAATAAAAAAAAAACCTAATAAAGTATGTATTGTAGCTATGTGATGTATATTTGTTGCAACTCTTCTCCGACAGGTAGCCTGAATGTGGGAATAAGATAAATCATGCAAAGCTAATATGGAAACGAGACGAATTTGTTTTCCAAATCTAGACCTAAATATTTCCCAATATCCGAACTAAATTAAATGTTTTTGTCTTGTTTTTTCTACAGAAAAACACACGTTAGTGTCTTAATGTTAGTATGAATGTAGAGCTAACAGGGCCACTAATGCAGATAAGATGCATCAAATATAAGGGAATTTACCGTTAATTGACTTTCAGACGTTATATGTGATTATTTTTTTCTTCTCTTTTTTGCCTCTTTTATTTTTTTATTATTGTTTATTGAATTAGTTCAGCTTAGGAGCTCCGAGGTTTAGAGTAGTGCACTGTAAAAATAAACTATACCATTTTAATATGAACTGGGTTCTGAACTTGCTGTTGTTCCTAATGTGGCCGCAGGGGGCAGTGAACGCTGCTGCTGACTCTAGCAGAGTAGGGTCACGTGTTTCCTGTTTCCCCTGTAGCGCGCCCCATGCTAAGCTAAGTTAACCAAATTGAATTTGTTGGCAGTTTTCAGGAAAATAAAGGTTCAGAAAAAGTTTTTTTCCATGGCTGCAGGAGGCGGTTTGTATTTTTTAACCGTTCAGACTCTGAACTTTTACCTGCAGTAGAAGAAATATTTTATTATCACTATTTTTTTAACTGTTGGAGCGTTTTGAAATCGGTGAGTGAAGCTGCTTATGTTGTTTTGGTTCTTTTCACCTAAAAATGACAAATAGAATAATTTTAAATAAGAAAAACGGATCTGTTTAAACCGTCTAAGCTGTTCTGAGTAAAAGTGCCGAAATACTAAAGGTTTCTAAAATGACTAAAGTTTAATTATTCTGAACCTGGTTCAAGACAGACAGTTACTGTTTTCTAACGTTTTCCATAAACTGTATTTACTTCTGATAGAAAAACAATACAATAAGGAGGAGATGAGCTTTGTCGGCTAAAAGTCAAAGTTTCCCTAAAATCTTACTCAATTTGGAATAATTTGAAAAACTTAACAATTTATTGCTGTTTTCCAGAGATAGAAAGTTTCAATATGGAAACATTTTCTTTGCTGTTTTAGTATTTTTTAATCGCCTGACCTATAGTTCAAAACTAACTTCTTTGATTATAGTGTTTTACAAACTGGTTTTATGAGAACTAAAACTTAGTAAATTTATACCTGAAAAACTTTAGAGTTTTGACTGGAAAAAATATGTTGTAATTAGATTGTTTGTCTTGTTTTTTCATTGCATGTTTCCTATAATTCAGTTGTTTGTTGTTGCGTTTATCTCCTGTTTTTTCTTATTATTTTTGATCGTATTCTGCTAGAGTTTTCACATGTTGTTTCTGGAGCTGCTGCCTCTACTTCCTGACCAAACTAAACCGTTTCTGCTCCGCCTGTTCTGTCTCCAGGTGCGATGGCCCAGCTGGAGCAGTGGGTGAACGACCGTCTCCATGACATCCTCGGCCTGAGCGACAGATACGTCTCCCAGTTCATGATCGGCATCGCTCGCAAAGCGTCCAGTCCGGAGGACCTGGTGAGCCGCCTGGAGCAGACGGGAACAATCGACATCGACCAGAGCGTATCTGCTTTCGCAAAGGAACTGTTTGAAAAAGTACCAGCTTCCTAAACCTTAATGGCTCCTCTGTTGAGTTCAAGGTCTTTCGGTTGATGATGAAACTTGGACCACTAACGTTTCTCTGTCATGTGGCAGATTCCCCGTCAGCAGGTTATTGAGAAGCCGTCCAAAGCCCTGGAGCGCCAGGCCATAGAGATGGACAGGAAGAACCGGACATACACGCTGCTGGAGGACAGCGACAGCGGCGAAGAGGCGGCAGCAGACAAACAGAGAGGCAAGAAGAAGAAAGACAAGGACAGAGGAGGCAAGAGGAAGAACATCAGACAGAAGAAAGCCAGCGACTCGTCGAGCGACGATGAAACGCCAAAGAGGTAGAGCTGGACGATGCGTCTGGAAAACGTATCTGGATATAATGCTTCCATATCAAACCATATTGATAATTATTGATTAGTGTTTTATTTTAAATATCTGAAATATTTCCAAACTGTGGCGTGACCTTTTCTGTTTTAACCATCACTCCACTACAATGTCTTTATGAAGGGCTGCTGCACAAGTTACTCTACAGGTTGTTGCTAGGTAACCAAAGAGCGAGTTAGTTAGTTGATTCCCCCAACCTAGCTTAGCTCGCTGTGAGAGGTTAAGCAGTTAAAGCCTTTCCTCTGCTTACATCCCCAGAATGCTGTGTGGTTCTGAATTACATTCAGTGTTGAAGTTGCACAGAAACAGTTTTTACAGTTTACTGAGCTCCAGCTGTGAAATGCCAGTTGGTTCTTGTCACTTCAGGGGCGGTTCGGTCCTGGAGGACCACAGATCTGTGAAGAAAGAAGAAGAAGAAGAAGAGGAGTGGGAGAAGGAGGAGAGGGAGCGACTGCTGGACATCGAGGAGAGAGATGCCTTTGCTCAGAGAGTCAGGCAGAAAGACAAAGAAAAGACGCGGAACATTGCGGAGCGGACGGATAAAAAGGTGGATTAAGCTTTTTTTAAAGAGGGAACAGCGCCTCCTACAGGTGGAAGCTTTATCTTCTGTTTCTTCTGTCTTCAGGCCTATGAAGAAGCTCAGAAACGACTGAAGATGGCTGAAGATGATCAGAAAAACATGGTTGGTTGAATCACATCATCAGCTTTGGGTTTCTCTGGATTGTAGCTGGGTTGTAAAGTTTCTCTCTCTGCATACAGTTGCCGGAGCTGAGGAAGCGTTCCCGTTGGGAATATCTGAAGAAAAGAGAGGAGGAGAAGCTGGAGGACCTGGAGGCGGAGATCATAGACGAAGAGTATCTGTTCTCCAAGGAGGAGCTGACGGAGCGCGAGAGGCGGGAGCTGGAGTACAAGCGGACCCTCCGGGACCTGGCCAAGGACTACAAGCAGGCCGGGGCCAAGGAGCAGGAGGAGAGGAAGAACCGCTACTACATGCCTGAGGAGAGGAGGAGCAAGGTGAGCAGGGCGTCTGATAAACATGGCTTAGCAAACAGAGCCGGGCTCAGCCAGCGTCTCCCGCCTGCAGGACGTCCCTCAGAGGGATCTGGAGCTGGACGAGGCCCCCATGGAGCTGGGGGGCGAGCAGGGCCGATGGGAGGAGGAGCGGCTGAAGACGGCCTCCCTCAGCTTCGGAGCCAGGAAGGAGCGCGAGCTGGGCCTGAAGCAGGAGCAGGACCGGTACCAGCTGGTTCTGGAGGAGGAGGAGATGATCGACTTCGTCAGTACGGCCATCACCATGAAGGGGACGCGCTCCGACAAGGTCAGTCCCGTCTGCAGCACTCACAGGCTGCACAGGAAAACATTTCCTAAAGCTTTAATGATCCAACAATGTTCCAGAAACATCCGGGAGGGTTACAGTTAGAGGATTCACTGACCTTTGAACCCAAACCTGGAGAGGACAGGAAGGGGCTTCACAGCAGCCAACCCTCTGACCGGAACACATCAGAGGCTGAGCATGTGGTTCCTCAGACTGTCCACTAGAGGGCACAGCAGCTGAGTTTAAAATAACTTGGCTTCAAATATTTTATCACAACAAACGTCAGAAAATACAACATCTATAATATTTATTTCTAATAATTATCCTTATGTGCAGGAAGCAGATGCTATAATCTATGGAGCAGTCTTCACCAGCTTGCTGCAGTGCATTCTGGGATTTGTGGTTCCACAGAGTTTTATTTCAGCCTCTATGAGTAATTTAAAGCTGACTTAAAAGTATAAATCTCTCATTCTTTTTATCCCAGATCCGATTTCAAATTTTAATACTTTTCTTTTCATGCATTCTTTTCTGAATAAGGAATTACAAATATTACAAACTATTTCACTGCTGTGAGTTTAGGTCCAGCTATGAGAATTTTTGTTTAATTAAGAAAACATAGTCATAATATTAGCAGAATATAGATATAATTGTCTTAAAATTATGAGGAAAAAAATCATTTTAATAAGAAAAAATCTTGGAGAATTATTATTTATTTTTTGAGTTGGAGTTCTCATAAAATTACTCTAAATATTAGGACTTTATTATCGTATTACTACAACTTTTTTCTTGTACTGAAAAAAGAAAAAATCTTTGCCCGGCCCTAATATTTTATTGTAGAGTAACTTGAATTCAAAGTTCAAATAAGTAAAGCTGTAAAACAGGTTTGTCAAACAAGATGGCCGCCCTCGGCCTGCTGACATCACTCTGAGACACAAGGAGAGGTCTGTGAAAAAAAATCCACATTTTCCAAAAACAAAATCCTGAAAAACAAAAAATGTGATTAATTGATCAAATCAATTTCCCACCTGCTAATCACAAATATCTTATATTACATTTTACTTTTTTCAGCATAGTTGTGATGAATCTGTTATTGGAATAATTGTCAACTGATTTAGTAATCAATTTATTGTTAACTGGAGTATATAGACTCTAAAACTTACTAGCAGTAACGAAACCAAAACTTTACAATAACTATAAACATTTTGCATTAAAAATAAAAAACTTTCTGTATCTGTAAATCTCGTCTAGTGGCAGATTTAGCTTCACCTGGTTCTGATTCAGTAAAAGCAGTTTGGTGTTAAAGCATGGTCCATGGTGACCATGGTAACGTGCTCCATGGCGGTGTGTCCAGGAGGAGGCGGAGCCAGCGCTGTCGCAGGCCGAGCTGAAGAAGCGCTCCATGCAGGAGGTGCGCCGCAGCCTGCCCATCTTCCCCTACAGGGAGGACCTGCTGGCCGCCATCACTGAGCACCAGATCCTGGTCATAGAGGGGGAGACGGGCTCCGGGAAGACCACCCAGATCCCACAGTACCTGCTGGAGGACGTAAGTCTGCACTATAAATATCTGAGTGATTGTCTCCCTTCATCAAATGCCAACATGAACACGTTTTTCTGCAGTGCAGAGATACAAAGTACACAGTTAAATATATTTTGGGGGAAATTCTTCATTGAAAAATAATGATAAAAAACCTGCCTCTTCTGTTGCAGGGCTACACCAAAGGAGGGATGAAGATCGGCTGCACGCAGCCACGCAGGGTGGCGGCCATGTCTGTGGCAGCCCGCGTTGCCGAGGAGATGAGCGTGAAGCTGGGTAACGAGGTGAGCCCGGAGGTTAGGACCTGTATCCAGGGTTCAAACCATCCCTATAACCTTTTATTTGGTGGCGCCGTGCAGGTGGGGTACAGCATCCGCTTCGAGGACTGCACGTCTGAACGCACCGTGCTGAAGTACATGACGGACGGGATGCTGCTCCGAGAGTTCCTGACTGAACCCGACCTGGCCAGCTACAGGTAGAGGAGACAATTACCTTCAAAATAAAGGCTTTACTCATAAAGCAGATTAAAACCAGGGGAATATTCCCAAAAATCTGCATTCACCTCCAGATGGACATCAGAGCAACAGTTTATATCATGTATTCACTTTGCCAAGTATATAAAAAATGTGATTTTAAGTCTGTCTTTTGGACCAGACGTGTCCATTTACGTCTCATGGAGTGATTTTTATTTTTTTTATGGCCCAATTATAGCTTAAGGTCAGTGTTAAACTCCTTTAGAACTGGGTTTTTATTTTCAAGATACAGTATTTTCCTTGAATTATCCGTGTGGTTTGTTTCACTTTAGGTGATTTTTACTGAAAGCAGATTCAGCTCATTAAAAGTGTCTAATTACAGCAGCACATTTAAAGAAACAGCAACACGAATCCGGTTCTTTCTGGACAAAAAAAAAAACAGTCAGCATCAAAAATCTAGGAAACTATGGATAATAAGGTGTTTGTGGAAAACGCATACATTTTTGGTAGAGCTCCCATTACTAAAAATTCACAATAAATTAACTTTTTTAGAATAAAAAATAAAATCTGCTCTCTGGCCCTCGTTTGTTGTGTTCGGTTCCTGAACGTTTCGGTTCGTTTCCCTCTGCAGTGTGATCATCATCGATGAGGCCCACGAGCGAACGCTCCACACCGACATCCTGTTCGGTCTCATCAAAGACATCGCTCGGTTCCGACCCGACCTGAAGGTTCTGGTGGCCAGCGCCACGCTGGACACGGAGCGATTTTCCAGCTTCTTCGACGAAGCTCCGGTGTTCAGGATTCCCGGCAGGAGATTCCCTGTCGACATTTTCTACACTAAAGTAAGTTGGCGGTTTATTTTTAGAAACAGATTTATACTGAAAATCTTTAATGGAGTATTTTCTCCTTCTTAATTATTGGAAAACAGACTTTTTGAAATTCTCTAATGGTTCTTGATTTCACTCTTAAAACAAAGTTAACCTGTTTGTTCAGAAATGTACTCAGTTCTACTATCAGTTTGTTCTTTTATCCATTTTTTCCTTTCTACTTCATTTTGAACGTTTCAGAAAGCTGTACTTTAATGTCTTTGTTCATCATTATTTATATGTTTAGTTTATTTATTTTTATTTTCCAATAACATTCAAAATATACAAAATTAAACTTTGTCACTTGGCAGTTCTTAATCTGAGCTAACAAAAATCTCGTTGGGTTCCTCAAGGCTCTGCTGTTTGGCACTTTTAGTCAAAAGTCTAACATCTATTACCATATTAATGCACATTACACAACTTTATTTCTACTTATCTGTGTGTTTTAGCTAGTTGTTCCAAGTGTTTTTCTGTTTATAAAATGTTTTTTGTGCCTGTGAGCTCAGTGACGTTTTCAAAACAGTAAAAATGAAAAGCGTCTGTGGACTGACCGTTCTGGTGTTTGTGTGTTGTGCTGTGAAGGCTCCTGAGGCGGATTACCTGGATGCTTGTGTGGTTTCAGTGCTGCAGATTCACGTCACCCAGCCTCCCGGAGACATCCTGGTCTTCCTCACCGGACAGGTTCGCTTTTTATCAAACATCAAGCAGCAGAAATTTTATCTGTAAAATATCCAGAAAACAAAGTGATATTTTCTTTCTGCTTCACAAAAATGTGAAATGGTTCCAGTTGGTTCCAGAAGGTATGAATACTTTTCACTTCAGAAGATAATTGGAAAGTAAAATGACTCAGTTGTATGCAGCAAATTTGTTGTTTATGGAATTGTTATTAGTTAGCAGTTGGAAGCATTGACCAGTAGGTGGCGCTGTTGTGTGCAGCCGTCTGAACCAGCATCAGTGTGACGGTCCACAGGAAGGTGTTGATATTAAAAACGCACCTGTGTCTCTGTAAACAGTGAGGAGAATATGAGCTGCTTGCAGTATTTATGGTGTGAAAAGTTGTGAGCTGCTCTCCTTTCTGCTTAACGCTTTGTGTCGTGTTTTGGCTTCATTTCACATCAACATGGATCCACTCCTCATTCTGGGAGCTTATGTTATTGTTATTGTTAATGTTATTGTAATACCTATAGTATTAATAAACTATAGGTCAGAAACTGATTAATAATTCAAAGTTTGTTCCCTTTTCACTGATATTTCCATATTTTTAATTTAATTAAATGCTCAGGAAGTTTTTAAAGTATCTGTGATGGATCAAACTGCATCTTTGCTTCCTGCCGTAAGAGGAACTAACTCCTCCTGTGGGTTTTGCAGGAGGAGATCGAAGCGTGCTGCGAGATGCTGCAGGAGAGATGCAGGCGTCTGGGGTCAAAGATCGCTGAGCTGGTCGTCCTGCCCATCTACGCCAACCTGCCGTCCGACATGCAGGCCAAGATCTTCAGCCCGACTCCTCCTGGAGCCCGGAAGGTGAATCTGTCTCCTCGGAAAGCCGATGCTTCCCACCCAGAAAGTCACAGAAGAACAATAACGCTTCCCAGACGAGTTCCTGTGAACTAAAACAGCTCTGCGGTGCAGCTGTGGATCAGAGTGGTAACCTCCACTTCCTGTCTGGTCTCTCCACTCCCAGGTGGTGGTGGCCACCAACATCGCAGAAACGTCTCTGACCATAGACGGCATCATCTACGTCATCGACCCCGGCTTCTGCAAACAGAAGAGCTACAACGCGCGCACGGGCATGGAGTCGCTCATCGTCACGCCTTGCTCCCGGGTACAGGAAGCTCTGCTCTTCTTAATGTTTAGCCGGCTGCAGCAGCTTTCCGTCAGAGGAGGGTTTATTGGAGAAGCTCTAACTGTAGCTGTTCTGGTGGGGATCAGGAGTGTTACAGACTCTCCTGAAGTTTCTATAAAACAAATTATGGAAATTTGTTGGATGCTATGGTAGCTTCTGCCCCCAAATACAAAATAACTTAATTCTGCTTCCCAATTATACAGCTGGTTATTATGAGGAAGAAGAAGCACCAGCTGCTTCCTCTCTGTCCTCACAGTGTGGGCTAAACTCATGCTGAACATTTATATTTATAGAGTTAAAGGCAGATATTTGCATACTCTCCATAAAACGAGTCTTTTTGTCTCTGACATTAAATTCAACTAAGCTGCTTGGGGATTTCACAGTTTCTGATAGATGAATCTGTGTTACCTGGAGGCTCAGCTGTGGATGTTTGGATTTTAAGGAGTGACAACATGAAACAATCTGAGGCTATCAGGACAAGCGCCGTGGTCCTCCACAGGTCTGCTTCATGTTCAGGTCCAGTATCCAGAAGCTGAAGCTGCTGCAGAAAATCCTGCTGAAGCTTTTATCCACAGCGAAATGGATCCGGTACCAACTGGGCTGGAAGAAATCATGGCTCCAAAAGCAACAGAAAATAAAAAAATGCAGTTTATAAATAAACTCTGAGACAAAAACCTGAAGTTTTGGAGACGTGTCCCATATTCTGATGAGACAAGAACACGTCACACGGCAACTAACGATTATTTTAGTAATTGATTATTCTATCAGTCATTCTGATGATTGAGTGATTGTGACCGCAATTTTTTCTTTAGGCCACTTATATTTAAAATGCATAAAAAACTGAAAATACGCAAATATTCAGTTCATTTGTTAAGGAAAACAACATTTTATTGCCTGGAATGTGAAAACAACATTCCATCAGTGAACGTTCGATCGTTTGAGGCAAACGATGATCTGCAGCTGAAAAATATCAACATGTGAAAAATGTTTGGTCATAATGCGCATCGTTGTGTTTGGAAGAAAAGGAGGAAGCTTATAGTGAAGCACGGAGGTAGCAGCATCATGTTGTGGGTCTGTTTTACTGGAGTGCTTAACAAAATAAATCCTAAGCATCAGGAGGAATCAGACAGGAAGTTTGTCCACAGGTGGGTCGTCCAAATGGACAGTGTCCTGATCTCTGTTCAAAAGGTTACCATAGAAACCAATAGGGCAACTCCATGAAATTATGTTATTGATTCAGTTTTATGTTTATTATTTTCTGCTGTGGTTGGTTAATAATTATCATGTGTCTCCTGCTTTCAGGCTTCAGCCAATCAGAGAGCAGGGCGGGCGGGTAGAGTGGCTGCTGGGAAATGTTTCCGCCTCTACACGGCCTGGGCCTTCAAACACGAGATGGAGGAGACGACGATCCCTGAGATCCAGAGGACCAACCTGGGGAACGTGGTGCTGCTGCTGAAGAGCTTAGGTCAGTCTGAGGAGACGGCGGCCATGTTGGCCCGCCGCTGCCCTCCCAGCTCACTGCTGTGTGTCTGTGCAGGAATCAACGACCTGATTCACTTTGACTTCATGGATCCGCCCCCTCATGAGACCCTGGTGCTGGCTCTGGAGCAGCTGTACGCGCTGGGAGCCCTCAACCACCTGGGGGAGCTCACCAAGGTTCAGTCCTTCATGTTTTATCTCAGCTTGCTGCATAGCACTGCGTACGGCACCACACCAGAAAAACTCACATTAGCATTTACTTCTAAACCTGCAATACAAAACAACATTTTAATACGACTCCGGCGCCGCCGTAGCAGCCCGACCTGCGGCGCCGTAGTGGCCCGAGCTGCGGCGCTGCTGCATGTCTTCCATGATCAGGTGTCAACATGCAGCTCCATAATGATAAACAGTCCCTGAATGGGAGGAAATGACACTTGATGTATTGATCAAAGCTTTTCAGCTTTTAGTGTTTTATTACTGATACCTGAAGGCCAAACAGAGGTCGAAGGTCAGATTTTTATTATTCCCAAAAGGAACCTTATCACCTTATCTATGCAATAATCATACATAGTTAGAAGTATGCCTGCAGTGTCGTGGAAACACATTTATGATGAAATAATTCAAATAAAGGAGACTCAGCGTAACTCCATTCTCAACCTGAAGGCATCAGATGTTGGTGATGTGTTCAGGTTCATCTGTTATCTCCAGATCTAACATTTGGGTGAACCAGATCCATCGCGATCTTCTGCATATTTCTACACCTGATGTTTGTCACGTGTTGCTGAGTCACTGACTTCCTCAAACTGAGGGATGACTCGGCGCTTCCCGGCCGGCCGGCCGGCTTCGTTAATCACTGATCGCTGAGGGAGTGTTTATCTGAACTGAAGCCGGTTGTTTTGGTTCTGCTCCAGCTGGGTCGCAGGATGGCCGAGTTACCGGTGGATCCCATGCTGAGTAAAATGATCCTGGCCTCAGAGCAGTGAGTGGCACAGCTTCACTTCTCACTATGACCAAGAATTAAATCAGACATGATTATGCTGATAAATGTCGTTTCCATGGTTTCCAGGTACAAGTGTTCAGAGGAAGTGCTGACCATCGCCGCCATGCTGTCGGTGAACAACTCCATCTTCTACCGGCCCAAAGACAAGGTGGTGCACGCCGACAACGCCAGGATGAACTTTGTGGTTCCGGGCGGAGACCACCTGGTGCTGCTCAACGTCTACACACAGGTGAGCGGTAACCCGGGTGACGCTGCTCGTTAAAAACGTGAGCTGCATTGATCCGCCGGGTCCCACAGCAGAATCTGGAGCAGAATCCGCTCTGCAGACGAGCTCTGAGAAAAATTCAAATGTTCACTGCAAGATGCAAATCATTCATGAGCCTCAGATACAAACGGGTCAGACTGGACACAGCCGGGACGGTTCTGAAGAACTGACATTATGGACTTACAGTTTGTCACAGTACTTTGTGGTGCTATCATTATAACAATAAAAGTGGCTATTAATTTTTAGGCAGCTGTATGCAGTCAGAGCCCCATAAACATAAATTCTGTTCTTCAAAACAATCCTTTTGCTCTGAATAAAAGCTGTTTGGTTTAAAGTCTGTGTGGTAGAGGATCTCAGTCCAGACGTGTGGACCGGACAGCTGTTGGTTCTGCTGGTTTTGTCTCTAAGCTGTGTCCTGCTCTGCTTCGTCCCCAGTGGGTGGAGAGCGGCTACTCCACCCAGTGGTGCTACGAGAACTTCATCCAGTTCCGCTCCATGAGGCGAGCCCGGGACGTCCGGGACCAGCTGGAGGGTCTGATGGAGCGCATCGAGGTGGAGGTGGTCAGCTGCAGCGGGGACAACGTCCCCATCCGTAAGGTCAGTCCTGCTCACAGAGCAGTCGTCCTTCCACAGCGTTTCCCTGCCATCTGAAATGAGGAACAAAACGTGTCCTTCTCTGTTTTCTCACTGACGCCTCCTCCAGATAAAATCTGCTAAACAAAAGGTTCACTTTCCTAACAGTCCTCTCGGATTTCCTGGGTTCTTTCACAAAGACTCGACAGGGAAACTGTTCATGGAGAGCCGGGTCCGATCTCTGAACATCACACCTAACTCCCTCTGATGTTAAAACCACATGTGTGTCGTGATATATTGACCTTTGACCTGCAGCTGCTTGTTGGAATCTACAGTTTTCACTGAGCTTCATCAGTCATTCTCTCCAACATAAACAGTGTTTAATAAATGATTTGGGAGTTAATGTGTGAATTTGAGCCTCTGATGACATTAGAACATTTCATTGTTTCCAGGTTTGTTTTCTGTTGCTTCGGCAAATGAATAAACTTCTTCACTCCTTTTCTAATCCTGATGCCTGGAAGCTGCTCAGGCCTCCTGGAACCGAAGGTGTCAGGTTCATTCACAGAACAAAACTGAATGAACCTGACACCCGACTTCAGGAGGCAAATCTCAGAGACACGAGTCACGCTGGGTCCAACAGGGAATTTTCTTTAACATCACTTATTCGTAGGAGTCCTGATCCGTGTTTCTCTTCCCGGCTGTGTGGAGCAGAACCAGAAGAGCTGAGGCTGCTAGCAAACAGAGGAACCGACACCTCAGCTTATCTGAGGCGGTGCTGGGTGTGTTGGACCAGCAGATCCAACCTCAACCACAGAGTGTTTCCGGTTTCACAGAAAACACTCCGTCCGTCTCGTCACGGCTCCTAACAATCACTAAAACACTTTGCAGCTTTTCCTTTCTTAGTTTTCTGAATTCAGAAATTACCAACAGATTCAGATTCTGGAGACTTTAGAGACGGTTCAGCTTTCAGATTTTATCTATTTAGCGTATTTTTTACTAACAGCTGCAGCCTGCAGTGAGGTGGGTCAGGTTGCCACAGAGAGTCAGGGCAGATTTGCAAAAAGTAAAAATTAGAATATTAGTCTGCTTTTATGATTGATTTTAAAGCATAAAAGGAGCAACAGACTGGATTTGGTTCACACAGATAATATGGCTAAAAGCAGCAGCTGCCCATCGCCAGGGCAACAGATGGCAGGATAAGGACTCGTCAGACGGGACTCAAACGCTGTTTGCATACTTTTGCATGAAACAGTGACTGAGGAAAACGGCTGTAAGGTCTCTGCTTTAAACGGGTTTTTTAAAATAAACTTTAGAGAGGGGTCAAAGTTCAGATTTAAACAGGAAATAAGTTCCCAGCACTTTGGACCAGATTTTTGGGCGCTGTCATTTCCTGAAAAAGTTGCTGAGTAAAAAGCAACATGGCAGATCTGTTTGTTTGACAGGATGATTTTAAATATTTGTACTTGTTTTGTTTTTTTCATTCTGCAGTGAGAATTAAACCTGATGGACCAGTTTTTCACCCGATGACTCAGCTGTCATTTCTATTTGTGTCCTGTGGAAAGCAGCCACACAAAATGAACCTCTAAATGGCTCTCATATTGAATGTCATCCTCTGTGTCTCTGTCTGACGACCTTTGACCCTGACGGCCTCTGTGTCCCCCGGCAGGCGGTGACGGCCGGGTACTTCTACCACACGGCGCGGCTCAGTAAGGGCGGCTACCGGACGGTGAAGCACCAGCAGACGGTGTTCGTCCATCCCAACAGCTCGCTGTTCGAGGAGCAGCCGCGCTGGCTCATCTACCACGAACTCGTCTTCACCACCAAGGAGTTCATGAGACAGGTGACAGCAGCTCTGCTGCATGTTTAGAATGCAAACAACACAGGTTACACCCTGAAGCCGGCAGGCAGGGAGCAAAAACAGTGAAATCAGATTCATCAGCTCTGTCATCTGTTCAGTTAACCTCCATCATCAGTTCTCCAGGCTTCCTGAAGGTCTTTATTTAACTCACGTTCCTCTAATCTGACCTTTGAGTCACTCAGAGATAAAATCGCTGCTGAACTCCAAAGGTGTTGTTGACACATAACAGACGGTTTCAACTTGAACCTGTGAGGTGACTGTTGCCTGCAGCTGGTTGCAAAGACCAGCGATTCTTTACCTGAATGGAAGAAAAAACCAAACCTGATGGAAAGGATTCAGCTGCAACAAGCTGATCCCGTTTCCTCCAGTCTCCATTCATTAAGTATGACTATAAATAACCACTGAATGAAACGTTTCTTTCCTGGTTAGATTTCCAGCTCCTCCCATGGAGGAAATAAAAACATTTAAGCTGCGTCAAAATCTCAAAACGTTAATTTAATAACTTCATTTAAAAGGCTTTTATACAGACATGTATGTAATGACTGCAACAAAAGGCCGCTGGCTGTTCAGGGAGCGCTGCAGCCATGCATTTTCAGGGAAAATTATGTGGAAGGTAAAACTTTTACTTATGTTTTTGACATAAGTATGAATGAAGTATGAATCTGAAAAAAAACACTCTGGGGCTTTTTAATATTCAGATCCATTTTGATTCTGCCTGTTTGACCCACCAGAAGGTTCTAGTCGTAATATAACGACTCAGGTAACAGTTTGGACCTTCAGCAGACCAGAGGGACAGGTTGTAGGAACGGAGCAGTGCGGTTCGGATCAGAACCCAGCAGAGTGGTTCAGTTCGGTTCTGATCCGGCTCCTTGCTGTGCCAACAGGTGATCGAGATCGACAGCGGCTGGCTGCTGGAGGTGGCGCCTCACTACTACAAGAGCAAAGAGCTGGAGGACAGCAGCAGCAAGAAGATGCCCCGGAAGCAGGGCAAGGCCCGGGAGGAGCTGGGCTGAGGCCCCGGGGGGCCCGGGAGGAGCTGGGCTGAGGCCCCGGGGGGCCCAGGGCCCGGGAGGAGCTGGGCTGAGGCCCCGGGGGGCCCAGGGCCCGGGAGGAGCTGGGCTGAGGCCCCGGGGGGCCCGGAGCGACGCTCACACATCTGGATTATCTGAGCCGTAAAGCTGCTGAGCCTGTCATGGAGGAAGAACTGGGCCACGCTGATGGACGGGTTTAATGATAAACCAGACGGACAGTCGGTGCTTTTTCCTGCTGCACCTGAACGCCCCTCAGACTCATTAACGGACCTGAATCCACACAGAACTGGGTTGTACAGAAGTAGGTTACAGTTTATCTGAGCTTATAAAGTTTATGGCGATTTGTTTTCCTCTGATGTTTTCAGACGTAAACAGGTTAAAGGTTCTGGTCGAACACGCCCAGCTCTGGGTTCTGTGTCAACACCTGACCCAAAACACTGTGCAGAATTAAAGAGAGTGATGTTTGACAACGGCTCTGAGTGTGTGTTGGTCATGTGGACGCGCTGAGGCGGTTCTACTCTGGTTCTGCTCCGGGTCTACTCCGGTTCTGCTCCGGTTCTGCTCCGGTTTTGAGGTATGACAGGTATGCGCTGCAGCTGCGCTGGAACTCTCCTTCAGCTCCGGCGCCTCGTATCGGATCAGGTGAGTCTCATCAGATTTTATTCTGCAGGGATGAGAACCGAGCGTTTTCTGGCTGAACGTCCTGGTTGAGCTGCAGCTGGTCGGACCGGTCTGACCAGAACACGGCAAGGGCGGGCGGGTGGGCGAGCGACAGGTAGAGAGAGAGGAGGGTGTGAAGAAGACGATAAGAGCCCAGGTTTGTCAGTCCGGGTCAGAACCGCTGGGCTTTCTTTACTCAATGATGAAGTTTTTTGATCTCAGTTGTCGCAGCAGGATTACCTGAGCGTCCGGAGCGGAGAGGAAAACTGGATCGGACCTTTTCCGACTTATCAGGTCAGAATTAAGCAACCTGCACACCACAATGCAACACTACTGAGGATTTCTGCCTAATTTCTGCTGCAAACAAAACAAAACCAACTGACACGTAACTTGTCACTTATGAGCTTAAATCAATAATTCCTCATTATTCATAAAAACGATTCAAACACTTCAAGGGAAGTTTTAAACTTTCCACTTTAGATATAAAAATAATCCAAATTCACTGCTCTGATATTTTTATTGCTGTTAATAAGACAGGACTCTACAGCAGGGAGCAGGTAAACTGAAATAGAACAACGTTTTGTTCTGAAATGCCTCCAACACACACCCTTACACACCTGACTGTTACAAAACCAGCTCTAAAAATGTTCTCACGTTTTCTGGCCTCCAGCAAATACAAATCATCTTTATAATTCTAACTAAACTAAGACAAGAAAAATTTAGTCTGATTTAACTTCAGACACATTTTTTAAAATTATTTTTAAATAAACTGTAAACGTTAATCAAATGTTACATTTAACTTTATTACAAAACGGTGCAGTTTGAATATGAAGCAGTTTAAATACAGAAATCAATTACTTAAAAACATTTGAATGAAATTCAGGCATTTTCAAGGATTTCAGTGCCTGTACAAACCCTGTGAACCGTTTCCATCCACTGGCAGATGTTTCACTAACAAGACATTTTTTCCATAAAAGAAACTAATCTACCAGTAGAAGTAAGATTGTATTGTGAATATTCAGGAATTATTGACATATAAAACAGTTACTTTTGAATTAGTTCTGTCTCATTTTATGTGCGTTAGGAACCAGACAGAAATACTTGGTAATATTTTGTGTTATTTAACTTCCTGTTTTCATGTTGGAAACAAAGTTTGATCTGCTGGTGGAACGTCCTATAACCGAACCAGAAAGTCCCTGAGGAAGTTTAGTGAAAGGAAAACATTTTGGAACAAAAGGCCTTCATTAGTCACCTTTGTGCTTCGTCATCATGAGCCAGCGCTGCAGCATTCCCTAACTCAGCGTTCTGTCCTCCACAGCTGTTCGGTGAAGGAGAGTCATCATGAGCGGACAGGGCGAGGGGCACCGGGGGTCCAGGATACCCCAGAACGTCAAGCCTAAACCGGGCCAGCTGGCTCCGACCTGGAAGGACCGGCCCCAGAAGGCGCGGCGCTCCCGCAGCAGCGACTCAGAGCGAGGGAGGAGGCGGGAGCGTCACCATGGCGACCGGCACCGGCGGGGCCGCAGCGAGGAGACCCGGCGGCGGGACGGGAAGGACGCGGAGCGGCGGGATACGCCCCCCGTGGACATGCTGGGGGACACGGAGTGCGCCGTGTGCTTCTGTTCCTATGACAACGTCTTCAAGACGCCCAAGCTGCTGGCCTGCGGTCACACCTTCTGCCTGGAGTGCCTGGCACGCATCAACATCACGTCGCCAGAGATCAAGACGCTGTCGTGCCCTGTGTGCCGCGTCCTGACCGATCTGCCCCACGGCCGCGACCTGCCCCGCCTGGGCAACAACCAGGACATCATCGGCCGCCTGCCGGCCGACATGCACCGCGCGCTGTCCGTCCGCTTCCAGCGCAGCAAGGGCCGGCTGCTGCTGAAGCACCCGCCCCCGGCCGCCAAGCCCGCCGCCCTCAACCTGCCCGTCAAGAAGCACCAGGCCCCGCCGGCGGCCGCCCAGGGCGCCGACATGGCCGCCGCTGAGGAGGGCGGCGCCCCGCCCACCGTGGTGGACGTGGGCAGACCGCCGAGCAGGATGAGGGGACGCATGCGGCGCCTGTTCCACTCCGACCGCTGCTACTACGCCGTGGTGGCGTCCATCATCACCATCACTGTGGCGCTGATGATGGTGGGCATCCTGGCCTTCGTCATCATCCCCAAAGTTCCCACTGGACTGGGCAGACCCGGCGGGAACTTTACCGGCTCCTCACATGAGAGCAATGAGGACTTTGAACCGAACTCACCCTGAGGGGGCGGGGCCTGAGGGGTGTGCTGAGGTTTTACTCCGGGTGTGAAATGGTGAAGTAAGGAGGAAGAGCAAGATGGCGGCGTTTCTCCAGGCTGAGTGGGAAGGATATGGGGATCCATCTGTGACGATATGGTGAAAAATTAACAGCAATAACTTATTATTTAACCATCATAAGAGAAAAAATGGAAATGAGTCTTTTCGTCATCTTTTCACCATATTGTTAGGCTCATTGTTTAGTTAGCAAATTAAATATTTAACTTCAAATTAAAAATGTTGCTCCAAGCTAAATATTTAATTAGAAAGCTAAATAATTAGCTAAATATCAACTTTGAAACTGTGACATTTATGAATGAATGAATAAAACTGTAACTTTAAAACCGTTTTCTCTTATGAAAATGGATAATTACTGGATAGTTTTTGACGTCCCACCGACAGAATCTGAATGTGAAACAGAATCAGGGGGAGAATCGACTCCAGACCAGGAAAAGCACTAAACCTTCTGAAACTCCTTATTTATACCCTGAACTCTAAGCAGAAATGATGTACAGATATTGACAGGTATCAGATTCAATAAAACAGTTTTTATTCAAACGTTTCCTGGAGAATCTGAGTTATTTTATCTGTCTGACTTCCCAGAACCGAGACACCTGACACCCTCTAATGGTGAAAGCACACCGGCTGAGAGCGGGCCCAGTTCGGCCTCAGGTCGGGTCCAGGTGGACCAGCCGGTTCCACCGCATGCCGACCTGCTGCTTGATGCCAGGTCCGTAACCCAGGGCAACAGACAGAATGCGGGAATGTCAGGAAACATCCGGGCAACCAAGTCAGATCCCACATTACAGGAACAACAGCAGAAATAAACAGAAATCCTTTTAATTTCAGCTACCTTAGGGTCTGGACTTTGACTAGACCATTGTAACATCTAGATTCTTTTTCTGCTGTTCTGTTGCAGATTGGGAGTGTAGCTCTGAAAATCAGCTGCTCTCCACTTTTGCTCTGCTGTGGCAGGATGGAAAACAATTTAATTTGAAAAATAAAAACCTAAAGGAAGGAATATTATTTTTATTTTATGATTTTAGTTAATTTAGTAGTTTGGGTTAAACCAGGGGTCTGTTATCTGGCTGAACATAATTGTCAACTAAAACACAAATGCAGGTTTCAACACGTTTTTATGAAATAAGTCCATTAAATTTCCACAACAGAAATATGTCAAAGTACCAGTAATGTTTGTTTAAATCTATTTTTTATATATATTTTTTGATCTTTGTAGCATCTCCACAATCAACATCCTGCTGAAGAAATTGCATCAACGTTCTTTTCGCAAACTTTAGTTTTTCTTTGATTTAAACCTGAAACTAAAAAATCAAAAACATTTGAGTTTGTGGCTGTAATGTGATAAAATGTTTAAGTGTGAATATTTCCCTGTAGATTTTAGGAAACCTCACACTGGACCTTTAGCAGCTCGGGTTCTGGACCGCTCCACGTTTTGATTTCCAAACAAAATGCAACCTTTAGTTTCATGGGTTCGGACTGGTTCTGCTTGTGTCTCGGGTTCCTTCGGGTCCCAACACACGGACAGTGACGGCTGTTCTGGACCCCTCTGTGTCTGGTGGTTCTGGGAGCTCTGACACCAGTTCAAGTGCTCTACTGCAGTTTTTCCTTCCACTAACCTTTCAGTCTTTCAGCTGCTGTTGTCTCTGTCAGATTTGAACTTTCTGAATGATAATTTCTCAGATTCTAGCTGAATATCCTAACCTGTGTGTTTCTCTGCTCAGGAAGCTAAATTAAGACCTTTGACCCAGTTTTATTTGGTGCTGAGCCTCATGACAGCTTCTCCTTGAAGACACACCCCTGTGGGACTGGAACATGGTCTGGACCCCCCGGCCCTCCGCTGCTCCCCTCCTTTAGCCTCTCCAAGCCTCATTATGTGACTCTCTGCTCGGCTGCGGACCTCCAGGACGAACCGACTCCTTCTCGCCATGGCTTCCACCCCCTCCGCCTCGGCCCTGTCCGCCGTGCTCCGCTGCAGGGGGAACATCTGGACCCGGAACCCGCCGACCAAGCGGCCTGCCTCTGCGGCGTACAGCCTCGGACTGGCCGGCGGGACGCTGCGCGACTCCCCGGCGGAGCGCGGCGGATCATCCCGCGGGTCCGAGTGGAGGATTGTCCGCCGAGGAGAGCGCCTGGTGTCGGCCGCAGGGCTCTCTGTCTGCTGCAGGGGGGATAGTGGAGACGGTGAAGCTCCGGCAGAAGAAGTTTTTAAGAAAAATCATAAATTATCTTCTTCCAAACTTTCTCAATCCTCGACTTGTGGCGCCCCCAGCGGCCAAAAGGCGCCACTGCAGCAGAGAGGCGACGTCTTCTCCAAAATAATTCACATCATTATCCCTGAAGCATCAGAGAGGAAATGTTTGCAGGGCTTCATTCAGCTTCCGGCCAGAGTCCTGAAGCTCTCCGTCTCCATCAGCTCTGGGTTGAAGGTCCAAAACCCAGGTTCTTCCCTCACCTCCTGGGTGTCCTGGTTCATTTTCTCCAAACGACGGATGAAGAGCGGCAGCACTGACCCAACACAGGTGAGCTTTTCTAAATGAAACGTAATCATTTCTGCAGTGCAGTGTGTGTGAAATCGTACTGTTTTTCCTCTGTCAGGAAAACACACAGAAGCAGGAAAACATGTGCAGTTCTGGCCGACCTGTGACCCACGACCCACCTGACTGAGCTCCACGGTGCCAGACTCCAGCCCAGCATTGATCTGCTTACATTTACTCACAGGTTTGGACTTCAGCCTGCTGGCGCCGTCAGGACACGCGTCGCTTTAGCTCCCGCTGAACTCAGAGTCCGGAAACAGCAAACCAACGGAAAACATCTGATGAAATTCAAACAGTGTGGTTATTCTTTCCTTCTCACTGCACAAAAAATCTGTTCAACACATAAAGATAAATACCACACATCAAACGGCTTTCATGTCATTTCCTTTGGCGATTATTAAAAATGGGGTTTCAGCTTCTGAAAATAAAATCTGTTGCATTGTCTCAAGTTTTCAGACAAGAAATATGAAAACATGAATGCATTCATTCATCCCTTTCTTACCTGCTGCTTAGTCTGGTCAGGGTCAGAGGTCAGCTTATGTAGTCTACTGTAGGGTCAACAAAGAGCCAGTTATGCATGCACACACTGAGTAAGGTCAAAGGCCAAGCTCAGGAACCAAAAGGGAAAATACTGCAGGTTATCCAGATTAGGACTCTAGGAACCAGGAGGTCCAGATCTTTCCACCTTGCACCCAACCTCCAGTGATCTATATGAACACATGAATATGGCTTCCTGACTCTTGTTATTTTAGGAAATCTAAAAATGTTCTGCAGATAAATTATCCTGTTTTTTACAGTGCTTGAAAAGCGGGTTGGTCTACATTTACTTTCTCCCTGAACAGAAAGAGTTTGAAATGTAATCAGCCTTTCAGGAAACCAAAGTTTGAGTTTCACATCCAGTTGAGTGTAAAATAAAACGCTTTTTTTACCAACAGCTGCAGTTTTGTTCTGTAGTCGGTTTTTCAGGAGAAGTTTTTTGCATTGCAAAATCCTCCATGCTTCCTGTCTCAGCAAAACACAGAGAACCACAAGAGTCACATTAGCAACCAGCATCTGCTGATGACACCAAAAGCAACTTCAATTAGTTCTTCAGAAAACTGAGCCAGGCCAACTTAAGACTGAGGGATTTCTCTTCTTCTGGATAAAGATTTCTGTTGTAAACAAACATCTCTAGATTTTATGTGAAAATCGCAGAATAATCTCAGTTTATTGCACAAAATGTTGTGTTTTTTATTTTTGCTTAAACATCTCTAGCTCATTAAAGTCAAAGTGAAAAAATGACTGAAACAAACTGAAATGTTTCCCATCTAAAAGCAGGAATGGAGGAAAGTTTGTACATATCCTACTGAATCCTGGTTTGTTTCAGCCGGATTTCATGAGAGACGGATTCTAGACGGATTAACTGCTGTCTGCAGCAAACCCAATAAAAACTTTAATCTTCAGAATAATTTAAGTGGTAAATATTGGTTATCAGCTACCTCAGCAGTATTAATATTGGATATTGACATCGGCACAGATTGTAATATCGTTACAGCCCTAATGAGAAGCTTCCCCACAGCATGACTCCTCAGCTGCCGTGCTTTACAGTGTACCGTCGCCTGAGAAACAGCCTGTTGGCCGTAGATCTAAAAACTTCTGTCTGTCAACAGTCCATAAAATGTTGCTCCATGGGTCACTGAGTGTGTTCTCTGGTGACCTTTGACCTCTTCTGCAGGTTACATTTTTGCTGTTTCACCTGTTCTTCCTTCCATTTGAAGAGTCGTTCTCCGTTTTCAGCCATGACTTTCTGGATTTTGTTTTCATTTCCAAGCTTCAGAGAGCATTTTAGCTGACAAGCATCATTTTCTGTTCAAGAATTTCATTTAACAGATTTCTAGGATTTCGCATTCATCTCATATTTTCAGAGGAATAAACCATAACAGGCACGTCTGGTGCTCTCTTCCTCTGATAACTGCAGTCAATGACTTTCCATGTAGAATATCATGATGTTGCACTGCTATGATTATGAACACAGACACACAGCTTTGGATCCATCTAGATAAAATGAACAACAGATGGAGGGAGGAAGGTCTGAGTTTTCCAGCTCAACCTTTTCCCTCGGTGACTCAGTCTTGGACAAACAAAGAAACAAACAATAAAGGATTGACTGTCTGATTTACAGATTTATGAAAAACTGAGGAATGTATGGTTAGATAGGCAGACGGATTATTATTTATGGTTTTAAACTTGCATTTAACCAGGAAAAGCTCACTGGATGATGCATCACACTCAAACATAATCAGCATTTTCATTAAAATCACTTTAGGATAAATATTTGCATTCAGACGTTTCAGCCTTCAAATTACTGCAGTTTGTTGAAAATATTTGAAGAAAATATTCATAATTTTTTACCTTCTTGTAAACATTCAAAATGATACTTGGAGCCATAGGTGCCACAATTTAATAAGTCATCAAATAAAAATGTATGCATTAAAATATAAAACCAAATAGTGAATCAGTTACATATGTTAGTTAATATATAATACATATAAAGTCATGTATTTGTTAAAATATTGCAACATGTAAATAATTAAATGTATTTACTTCCAGTTAAATTTGAACCCTGACACATAAGTAATGGCACATTTGGCACTCCGTAGATAATGGATTTCTGAATGGAGGGATTGCTGTTTGGTTTCTTTAAATTTGTGAATTTCTGGATGTTTTTTGTTTTATACTCTGATGCACTTATGAAATCAGTTCTTCTTTATTCCGAACGTTTCTAAAGCAGGAAAACTGAAACCTGTTGCCCTTCATTCCTTCCCCAGACTGCAGGCTTCAGAGTTTAGAGAAAAGAAAAGAAAAGAAAAGGCGACCAGTTGTGAAACCTGAGCAGTAAACTGGAGCAGATCTGGACTCGAGCAGGAAGCTGCGGTCTGGCACAAAGATAAAACTCTCTCCTACATTTGCATTTCTTTCTTTAGGAGATAAAACCCGGGGGTTTTGTTGTGCAGAAACAGAAAAACGAGCCTCATTAAACTAACTTCTCTGAGTCTGAACTTTGTGTTCAGCAGCTGCTTTTCATTACTTTTAATTCCTTCCTTCCTCCAACTGTTGCATAACTCCTCAAGGTGACGGTTAGGGCGGGACTTCCGCCCGAGCACTCAAACAGGGAAGTCGTCGTGTTACTTTCCTTCAGCGTCACAGTTCTGCTCCGTGGGAAAAAACACGCCAACTCGGCGGCTGTAAGTTTCTCCAGCGGGAGGAAATCCGACAGGAGCGAGGTCCGCGCCGCGTCCCGCCGCCCGAGGTTCACCTGAGCCCGGCTGACAGCGGGGGATGAGCCGGCAGGAGGCGGAGGGTGAGAGCTTCTGGTGGGGATCCACGGCAGGCTGGCAGGCTGGGTGGGAGTGGGTCTCAATACCTGTGGAGCTTCAACAGGGTGGAAGCTTCTGGTGGGGATCCACGGCAGGCTGGTGGGTTTGAGTGTCTGTGGAGCTGCATCATGTATCGCATTTTAAACATGTTTCAGCTTCAACTCTTGTTGAGGTGATTTTTTTTTTTACCCAGTGGGTCTCGTGGCTGTTTATTGATTAATTGCTCGTTGCGTTGCCGCGTCTTTAAGAGCAGCTGTTTGTTTGCTGTTGCAGGTTTTGCTGTCGTGATAAAGTAAACCCACCCGTGTTCTCATTAATTTTCTACTTTAATGCTGAGCAAATGGCAGCAAATTGTTTCTGGAGTGTAGAAACAACAAAACAAGGAGTGGCCTAGTCAAAGTTTCCAGGTTTCATTTATTTCTTAATGTCAGGCTTTGGCTCTAAAGTTTACTTTAAAAACCAAAAGAAGCTCAAAGTTTTTATTTTTATTTTTCAAGCAGAATATTTTTTGTTTTTGAGCTAAAAAACCCCCAACAACCTTCACCTTCTGCTGGAACGACTGACCTTTGACCTGGACGGTTGTCATCAAAGGTTGTTGAATTTAATTCATCTTTGGTGATTTTTGAGTCACAACGTTTTACAGTTTCCTTTAACTTAAACCTTTAGTCATAAAAATATTTAATGTCTTTTTTAGAGGAAATAATCTTTTAAAGCAAATAACTCTGCTGTTCATGTCGTCTCTGAACCCATAATCTGGGTCACGGTTTTTTCTGGGCTAGACGCTGAAATATTTGGGAAGCGCTGAGTTAGAGAGTTTCAGGACCTGTAGGTGTGTGTGTGTGTGTGTGTGTGTGTGTGTGTGTGTGTGTGTGTGTGTGTTCTGTTTGCTTCCAGGTGATAAGGGAAAATCAATGTGGCCCCCCTGTCCGGATCGTCCCTGCGATGTGCTGCATTTGCATGCCTTCCTTCTCGGTTTGCCTCTAGTTTCCATGTTTCTTCTCTTGTTGTTTCAGGGGAAACGGGAACCGAAAAGCCAGGGATAATTACTCCAGGATGGTTGGGCTGTAATCCTGAAAACATGCTGGATTTTTTCCGCCTGGCGCCGGCAGCTGCACTCTGAGCTGGACACATCTGGGAACATGACTCTGTGATGAAACGGGACGAAGACGGACCCTCCCAGATCCCATTCCTTTTGTCTGTAACCAGGACACTGCCTACTCCAAGCCAAGCTCTTCCCAGATCCCGGAGCCATGTTCCGGAAAAGAAGCTCTCTCATTCTATGTGGGACGTTCCTGTTTGTAACCTGGAACGCCGTGCTGGTGCTGCTGCTCTGGGGCAGAGCGCCCCTGGGCCAGCCGGGTGCCGGGCAGCGGGATCCGGCCTCCATGCCCACCGATGACGTGGTGGGAGACGTGATCCGCGTCGCAGACTCCTTCGAATCGGAGCTGGAAAAGCAGAAGGAGATCCTGTCCCAGATCCTGAGCCACCGGTCGCTGTGGAAGCCGGCCAAAAGAAAGAGAGCGAAGGTCGATGTTCCCAGTCCGCCGGTCATTCCCATCCTGGTGATCGCCTGTAACCGGGTCACAGTGAGGCGCTGCCTGGACAAGCTGCTGGAGCTGCGGCCCTCCGCCGACCTCTATCCCATCATAGTGAGCCAGGACTGCGGGCACGCCGCCACCGCCGACATCATCGCCTCCTACGGGGATAAAGTCACTCACCTGAAGCAGCCGGACCTGTCTGACATTCCCGTCCGGCCCGAGCACAAGAAGTTCCAGGGTTACTACAAGATATCCAGACACTACCGCTGGGCTCTGAACCAGGTCTTCCGGACCCTTTCCCACTCCTCCGTGGTGATCGTGGAGGACGACCTGGAGGTACCGGCGTTCCCCGATACGGACGCAAACAATTAACCAACTTATGATCGTCGGTTTATCAGATTAAAATTAGTTCTGATTGATTAACTAATAACATTCGCCAGAGTGCTGCAACTTTTAGATGCGTCTCTGCTTCAGCGCACCTGGCTCCAGTATCAGCTCATTGGCAGAGCTTGACTGCATGCTGGTGAGGCCAGGGGCCACATCTAAAGGCTGCAGGACTCTGGACCTCCGGGAACGAAGTTTAAAATCACTGGCTTAGATTTTCTCAGTGTTGTAATTTGACTGCCATCCAGCAGAGGGCTGCCATGAGTTAATGCACTTCATAGAGTGAAGTTTTAATATTCCTGTAAGAGAAACCACAGATAGTACTTCTGTATGAACATCTCTCTGTTAATGAAGTTTTTTCTTTTTCCTATTCAGTAACCTAAGAGGTTTGTGTCTTGTTACATTTTATAAATGCATTTATTAAAGTGAGAATCACATTTTTCTATTTACCCAGTTTATATTGATGACACCTTTTCAACTGTTTAACTTGTATTCATGCAGGTAAATTGGTTGAGATTAAAGTCTCACTTTCAGCAACAACCTGTTCAGAAAACTTTCCAATATTCAGCAGAAAACTGAAGGATATTATCAAACACAATCTATATATTTTAATTCAGCATATTATGAAAAACGTAGCCCTTCGTGTTATGGAAAGATGGTCGGCCCTCTTCATACAAGAGAAAACGTATGTTTTTATTTAATCCTTAATCGATCAATAAGATCAACTTTTGATTAACTCATTAATCGATAACTTGCTCACCCGTTCCCTCCAAATCCTTCACGTTTTCCGTCTCTCTCCTCAAAACATTTAACCATCCGTCCTCTCCTGCAGGTGGCGCCAGACTTCTTTGAGTATTTCCGGGCCCTGCACCCAGTGCTGCAGTCGGACCCCAGCCTGTGGTGCGTGTCGGCCTGGAACGACAACGGCCGGGACGGGATGGTGGACCCCGGCCAGCCGGCGCTCCTCTACCGGACCGACTTCTTCCCGGGCCTGGGCTGGATGCTGCTCCGGGAGGCCTGGGAGGAGCTGGAGCCCAAGTGGCCCTCCTCCTTCTGGGACGACTGGATGCGGCAGCCGGAGCAGCGGCGGGGCCGCGCCTGCGTCCGGCCCGAGATCTCCCGCACGCTGACCTTCGGCCGGCAGGGCGTCAGCCTGGGCCAGTTCTACGACAAATACCTGAAGTTCATCAAATTGAACTCTGAGTTTGTGCCTTTCACCAAGCTGGACCTGGCCTACCTGCAGGAGGACGCGTACCGGACCAGCTTCACCAAGCAGGTGTACAGTGCCGCCGTGGTAACATATGAAGATGTGAAGCAGGGCCGGCTGAGCGGCCCCGGACCGTTCCGGCTCCAGTACTCCAGCAAGGACGGCTTCAAGGTCATGGCCAAGAATCTGGGCATCATGGACGACTTGAAGTCCGGCGTGCCACGGACCGGATACCGAGGCGTGGTCAGCTTCTTCTACAGGGGCCGGAGGATCTACCTGGCCCCGCCTCCTGGGTGGAGTCGGTACGATCCCACCTGGAGCTGAGGATCTGCAGAATGTCTGACATGTTCCACACCAAAGAGAAACAGGATTTCTGCTGTTTGCCTTTACAGATGCTGGATGTTTAGGAGGTTCAGCCAACACTACTCAGGTTTCCCCGCAGCGCACAACAGATCTGCTGTAAATCACCAGAGCTCTATTTTTCTATGATTCTGATTGTGCACATTGCAGCCATGCATTTAATGCATCAGCCCAGTTTGCCTTATTGTCTTTAAATTATTGGTCTGGGTTAATCCTGAGAAGGAAGCTGGCTCATCTAATCTGTGATTCTGTCTGCTGGTGACTGCGATGAAACTAAATTCTGCTCTTCCTGCTCACATTTTGTCAGATGATTTTGTTTGGAATATTTGTTGCCTTGGAATCACTGTGGGGATTTGTATGTTTGTTTTTTAATAAAAACAAAACGAATGCAGAGTTTTTCTCAGTTCTGATCTATGAATCGTCTAATGTTTGAGCTCATGTCTACTCATATCTAATTTATGCAAACTGTTAAGGTGGACCTTTTAATCTTGCATTTCTTTCCAAGCAAATATAACGTTTTATTCTTTTATATTTTACTAATTAAAACTGGAACTTCAGGCCTCCAAAGAAAACCCAACAGTCATAAAAAAAAAAATCATAAAATAAGTTTGGATAATGACGCTGTGATTTGGTAGAAACAGGAATACAATCAACTTACACACGATTAAAAAAATAAACCAAAATATGTTTATACTGAAATATTAGAAAATGGAATATACTATTAATGTGAATTCGTGAGTTTTAAAACATTTTCGGTCACCGGGTGTTGAAGAGAAACTGCCGCAGACTTCTGTTGTGTCTACGGTGGCTGTCGAGGCTCAAGCGCATTCAGCTCTGAACTGGTCGCTTCATCTGTGATGATGGCGTGAGAACGGGGCGGCTAGCTGGTCTAGCTCTGGCGTGGAGATGTTAAGAGATGGAGGAAAGTGGCGGCAAAAAAGTTTGTTTTATTGATTAAACCTCCACTTGGTTTATACCGAACAGCAGCTGTTGGTTCTCACATGTTCGCAGAAAACTGTTAGCGGCGGAATTAGCATTTTGACAGGCTAGGCTAATTTATGCTACTGGTTTCTATACAGGCTAGGCTAGGCTAGGCTAATTGGAGCAGCTATCTGTCCAGAGTATGCTAGGCTAGGCTAATTGCGGGTTCGGGTTTCTGTGCAGAATAAAAATGGCTTCTCTCTCCGCCACTTGGATTATTTTCTGATCTCCAACCGCTTCTCTCTCGGTCGCTGCTGGGCGGAAGGTGCTTCTCTCCGGGATAAATCAAGCTAATACCCGCCCGTCTGTCTGGGGCCTGGGATGGAACCAGGGGACTTGCGAGAAAGCCCCGCCGGCTCCGGGGAGTCGGATGTGGGGAGCTGGAGGGAGGTAATTCCCGGCGGTGAGGGGGAGGATTTGGAGGCGAATGCTACCAAAACGAGCGGGACAAAAGTAGAAAATGCGCTCAGAGACGCCTGTGACGAAGGCGACAGTGAAAGAGGCGTCGGAGAGCAGCTGCACAGCCCCTATGAGGAGGAGCTGGACCCCCGGATTCAGGTGAGACCGCCGGCCTCTGTTGTTCCTGTTAGCAGCTCTTTAATCCATATTAATAATGGCAGATATATGATCACTGGATTACTTTCGATGAGGGGCGATTCAGACGTAGCTGATTAATTATTTAAGAGTGCTTTGTTCTTCATTACAAATCATAATAATCTGAGATAATCCAACTGTCTGTCAGAAGTAATCATCTTTGTTGCAGAGCTTTAACAGCAGAGCTCCACCAGCTTTCAGTTTCAGATTAGCCGTCATTGTTGGCCTTTATTCCCTTTAATCCCAGAGGTAAACATGTTGGTTTGCTTTTGCAGTTGATGATTTTTTGTTTGCATTTTCGCAGGAGGAGCTGGAGCATCTAAACGAAGCCAGCGCAGAAATCAACAAGCTGGAGCTGGAGCTGGATGTGAGTGGAGATGAGTCAGTCACCAGAAGATTCATCTTCAGATGGCACTCTTTTATTAATTATAGGTTTAACGCACAAATACAACTATCAAATGTTTATCTGTTAAAGTTAGTCTGATAAATGTGTGTTTATAGTTCCAAATTTTAAGAATAATAACTGTAAATGTTAATATCTGGCTGTTCCTTCTGTGAAACCTGATCTGCGCTCCCAACGCAGATGAATCTGATGTGGTTCATTATTTTCCTGCATGAACCCTGAAGGATGCCAGGTCAGCGTACAGGAAGATCCTCACTGAGTCTGCCAGGAAGCTGAACGCCCAGAGCTCTCAGCTCGGCGGCTGCATCGAGAAAGCCAGGCCGTACTACGAAGCCCGCCGCCTCGCTAAGGAGGTATGGATCAATACGCCTTGTCTCAAACTGTGTGTGTGTGTGTGTATGTTAGCAAAGTGCTGAATCAGGCCAGAGGCCGGCCGGCCTGCTGGGATCTCCGGACCTTTTACTGCTGTCTGCAGAGTCCAGGAAGGAACCCGTTCACATTGAAATGATGTTTGAAAATACTGAAGGATTAGGAGCACCATAGGCTAAATGTTGGAGGAATGAACTTCTGGATTAATTTCACATATTTGTCGTAAATTTGCAGGGAAAAATAATTAAAAAGGCATAGATTTATGATCCGAAAACTAAGATGTTTTCTGACATTGTAGAGTCAGACATGTAAGGAAAAAACCCTTGAAGTTGGACATTTGCACTAAAAGATGTCAGAGGTTCTTGATGTGATGAAGCTGGAGACTTTCCCGGGTTTTGTTGTTCGATCTGTTCTGGTAGAAATGCTTTCATCCATGACTTTAGTGATGGAAAATTGTCTTTTATTGTGATTATTTGATATGAGAGTATCCATTCCTTACCTGTTAGTTTCAATTTTTTTATTTTTTTACTGAGTCAAGTGATAAAAGGTCACGATACACCTTTAATGTTCCAATCTTGTTGTATTGATAAACCTTGTATAATACCGGTGAAACAAACTTGTTTTAGTAGCATGAGGTATTGCTATGAAATATAAAGGAAAACTACTAACTAAACTAAAACAATCTTCTCCTTTAGTCTGCAATTTGTAACATTTTTTGAGCCGTCTCACAGATGAGTGGATTATTTTCAGACCTTTGAGAACATTGATCGGATCGGTTTCACATGAAAGTATCTGCTGATCGATCGGTTCGCCTCTGGTCTGCGTAACGTTTGAGTTCAGCAGATCAACCTGCTGCTTGGCAGAATCTCCTCTGGCTCTTCAGACGTTTGGCCAAATATGTAAAATTTAAAGTTAATAAATAAAAATGCCAGCTGGTACACTTTGTTCTGTGTATTTTCATGTCAGATATGCAGAATATTTGCATAATATCATTTATCAGGGTGATGATTATTTAAGTAGTAGTATACTTTTTCTGCCTTTTTTAAATACTGAACTTAAACAGTATTAAAGTGTTTCTGTTTTGGGTTCATGGCAAAGCTCCACAGTATATCGTCATAGCAACACCTAGCATACACATCTCAAAGGACAGTGAGGGAGAGTTGGTTGAACTTCCTGCTTCCTGCAGGCGCAGCAGGAGACGCAGAAGGCGGCGCTGAGTTATGAGCGCGCCGTTTCCATGCACACGGCTGCCAGGGAGATGGTTTACGTGGCGGAGCAGGGCCTGATGGCCGACGGCAAGAACACGCTGGACCCCACCTGGCAGGAGATGCTCAACCACGCCACCTCCAAGGTAAACACACACCAACACACACACGCAGCCAGCGCCCTGCTGGACTCAGAACATCAAACCCGGAGAAATCTGAAGAACGGCTTCAGCTTCCGGGATCATTGGATCGCACCATCCGAGCGTCTTCTGGACGGTCAGAACCAGAACCTGGTGGAAACATGTCGGCAGCGTCTCACCTGGGCTGAGCAGAACCAGAACCGCTCCATTGTTCCCAGAGTCTGGAGGAAGAGTGGAGGAGACCAGAACCAGAACCTCCACGCTGTGCCACATTAAGGCTGAAGGAGCCCAGAGCAAATCCTGACATCACTGTTCAAAATGAAATTTTTATTGATCTGATGGAATATTCTGAGACTCTGAATGTTGTTTTCTATTAAAACTATTCAATAACAGAAATAAATGCTTTAAATATTTGAGTGTAAAGCAGATTCTGTTTAATAAAATTAGATATAAACGACTGAAACATGGAGACAAAATTCAGTTCTTTTGGATTTATTACAGTGTGAAGGGTTAGCCCCGCCCCCAGACAAATTTAGAAAAATCCCACCATAGTGGGCAGAGCCACGAGTTGCAGGGGCGTGGCTAAGTGTAGAGAGAGAGGGGATGTCAGGAGGGAAGAAGCAATCTCAATGACTGTCGATATGTGTAGCAAGTTTTCAGACATTTGGACTTTTTTTAAGCAACAAATCTAGTGACTTTTTCTTTTTGAGATTTTTGAGATTTGTGACGTGAAGCATTAATCCCTGCAGCAGCTGAGTGAGCAGCGGGTTCTGCTGTCAGCGCTGCGGTCAGAGCAGACAGTTCCACATGAGCAAAATGAGAAACGCTCAGGAAGGTCCATGAAAGCTCTGGTCTTACTCCTGACTCTCCACCAGGGGGCGTTCCTGAACCAGGGCTGGATGGCAGCACCACCGTTCAACCCAAAGAGGGCAGCACTGAGACAGTTATAGGCCAAAAATTGCAGCATTTATATGAAAATGTCACAATTTGCACAGAAACATGAAATACAACCCTTAATAATGAATTTATACATTTTAACTGCAATAAAAAGTTGATTTGGACTTTTATTTCATCTTTAACTTCACCAGAACTTGTTCGGTTGTTCTCCGTTTGTCCTGCAGGTGAACGAAGCCGAGGAGGAACGGATCCGCAGCGAGCGGGAACACATGCGCGTCACACACGCCTGCCAGGAGGCCGAGGCCCGGGTCCAGACCCTGCAGAAGTCCCTGAAGCGGGTCATCGTCAAGTCCAAGCCCTACTTCGAGCTGAAGTCCCAACTCAACCACATCCTGGAGGTACAGCGAGCCGCGCGGACCGGAGTGTGTTCTGAGACCAAGAACACACACCTGTCATCAGCGCCATCAGCCTGGTGACGGGTTCATACTGGAGCTGATCCATTAAAACTGTTTGAACTGTGTGTGTGTGTGTGTGTGTGTGGTCAGGATCATAAGACGAAGGTCCTGCAGCTGGAGCAGAACGTCTCCAAGGTGAAGACTCGTTACTCCGTCGCTCTGAGGAACCTGGAGCAGATCAGTGAGCAGATCCACGCCCAGAGGGGTCGCGACCCACCCGACTGCCCCACCCGCAGCCCGCCTGTCGGCGCCGAGTCCGATGCCCGGGTCCGGGAGGACGACGCGGCCTGCGGAGCCGCCGCCAAGGAGCGTCTGGACGCCGCCTTGGACCTGGCGGACCGCTACAAGGAGGCTGAGCGGGAGCGGGCCGGGTCCGACTCACTGTCCGTCTTCAGCCTGCAGACCATCGCCTCGGACCTGGAGAAGTACGACTCGGTGGAGCACCTGGGCGACCTGGGTGACCTGAGCGACGTGGGCAGTGTGACCGGAGACGAGGCGGAGCGGGACCGGGCCAGGACACGGGACCTGGTGGCACCGAGCGGCTCCAGGGAGCGCCAGCAGAACTTCTCCAAGCAGCACCACCGCAGCTTCAGCCTGTGAGCCGGGACTGAAACCAGAACCGGGACCGGGATGGAAAACACAAACCAGAATGAGCTTTAACCGACCCGATTAACCCTGCAGCCTCAGTAGAACCTCAGCAGAACCTCAGTAGAACCCGGTTGACCCAGCAGCCTCAGTAGAACACTACAGCAGAACCCTGAAGGTCGATCCGTTCCTCTGGCATGACGAACCATCAGAACCTTAAAATCCCTGTTTGTTTTATTTTCTCAGGCTCTGGTCCGGTCCGGTCCAGTCGGACCTCTGGAGGCGCCGTTTCCCCTGTGTCCCGTCAGGCCGGAAGCTAACCGGGTTGCCCGGACCCGGCAGAACCTGGCACAGTCAGGAAGACTAGATTAAAACGCTTGGTTCTGTCTGCAGCTGCAGGAGCGTGTTTTGAGCGGTCCTGCGGTTCCGGTCCAGGTTTTAGAATCAGCCTTTTATTTAAATGGTGTGAAGTCAGATTTGTGTTATTTAAAATATTGTTTACATGGATTTTTGTTTGCCTTAAAAACAAAAGAAGCTCCTGTTGTGACTTGATGTGTGCCTTGACACTTTAACGCTTCTGGTTCCCAACTAATCAGAACTTTTATGTTCCAGACAAAAGTTTTTATTTGACGACTGAAAAGTCTCAAAAAATAAAGTGGAACAGCCTGTAAATGTTTGTAATTATTCAGATGGAGAATATTTAAATGTGTTTGATGAACATCTGTAAATGTGACTCTGCTTCCTGTTGCATCAATAAATCTCATCTTTGATTCCTGAACGTTTTTATGAATCTGTTTGGATTTGATGTAAACAGTTTAAGATTCAAACTAACGGATCTATTAGAGGAGGAGCTGAAAAGTAAAGAACAATGTCGGTTTTATAGATTGCAACCATATTGTTCATTCCAGATCGCAAAAGTTCTGGTTTAGAAAAAGCCCACAGCATAATGCTGCCACCACTGTGTTTCATTGGTTGTTTTTGTCCTGAAATATGGAGAATATGAACTAAAACCAATTCATAACAGATGTCATCTTAAAGACAATCTAATCCGTTTTATATACAGTCATGTTGACAGATTCAAACTCGGTTCTGTTTAGAGCAGTGTGGGGAAATTTAGTTTTAACATAATTAGAATTATTGTAAAAATAATTTTCCTATTAAATAGAATAGAAATATTCTTTAATGTTCCTCTAATTGTACATTATTAGAAAATATAAATTAAAATAGCATACTCTAAAGAAATATTCAACTGATCAGGATCATTTTAAAAATGGTATAAAATATGTATTTGTGCACAAAATACAAAATATGAGATTATAAGAATCTGTAACTATGAGCAGGAATGTAAACAGCGGTGATGGCTCTGCAGAGTTCAGGACGTCTCTAAGGAAGCCCAGCAGGGTCAGTCCCGCTCCCGGTGTGAGGCTGACTGCTGCTGCAGCTTAATAAACACCCTGCTCCTGACTGATACCTTTCCAGAATGAGATCAGTTCGGGTTCTTTAAGTGAAAGAAGGATTCAGATGTCATCAGAATTTAACTCCATTTGAATTGAAAATGTTTCCTTGAATATTGAAGAAATAATTGTAAATGACTCGGCGGTGTTCGTGTCCTCCGCAGGGCTTCGGCTCGGCGGATGAGCAGAAACCTGAGCGAAGCTTCTGTCATTTAAGCTCCTCGGAGCTTTTAGGCTTAAAGCGTTAAAGCAGCGGCGCCATGTCTGCAGAATGATCCTCCATCAGGAGCTGCTTCCTGCCGGGCTGGGCGCAGTCCGTCCCCTGCTCGGGTTTCAGAAAAAGCCAGATAAATACGTGCGGGAGCTTTTACGCACGGTGCGTCTCCATCATGACGTCGCCATGAGCTCCAGATTGTAGAGAGGAGGAGGGAGTGCTGAATCGCTGCTCGTCGTTTCTGTGGATGCGTTTGTGTATCTTCATTTGTGTGTGTGTGCGTGTGTGTGAGTGTGTGTGGATTTTTTTTCTCCTTCTTGTCATCTCTTTGCAATACTTGGAAATAACCCGGACCAGCGCTGTTTACGCGCGGAGCTGCTCGCTCATTTACTGCAAAGCCATAATAACAGAGCCATGCAGAGCGCGAGGAGGATGCACCTTTCTGCCCACTAATCCGACTCACTGGGAGGACTGGCCTGGACTGGGAGCCATCGAACCGACAGTAAGTACCCGAGGCTGGGCTTTCCGGTCCAGATCCACTGCGGCTGCAGCGGATCCGGGCGGATATGGCTGTGAATGCAGCAGGCAGCATATTCGATGGAGCCGCCAGGCCCGAGCGGGAGCGATGCTCGCGTTGTTCCAGAGATTAGACGGTGACATTCTGGGTCAGGTTTCCCAGCGAGCGGCCGCCCAGGCGGCGGGAGGCTCGGCTTCCCCTGCAGGCCGCCACGGGCTCCGTGAGCTCCCGGCAGCCGCGCCGTGACCCGCGGTTCACGCTCAGCCACGCACGAAATGCAGCATTTTGCGGGTCTCTGCTTGGAGCAGCGGGGTGACGCTGTCCGCGGTGCTGAAACCGAGCCGGATCGGCAGCTTCGGGCCGGCTGCCCGCTGCTGGGCGGTGGGGCTCCGTCTGTCAGGCCTGCGCTGGTTCCGAGGCGCTGGCTGGAATCCCCCAGCCGTCCTCACAGCTGATGGACCGAGCCGAACCGGTTCGGCCTGCTTTCCTTCCCGCCCCGCTGGTGTAAGCATCGGGACTTCCTTCAGCTGCCTCAGCCGGTCCTCCTCTCTGCCAGGAAGGAAGGAACTGAAGAACCAGCTGCCATTCACCCGGTCATTAAGAACACTGATGTTCTGGAAAAGTTCTGATCCAAACCCAGTTGCACCACCTTCCTCAGAATATCCTCAAGTGTTTCTGGAGATTTTATTGATCTTGTTCTAAGACCATAAAATGTTTTTATAGATATATTTCAGGTAGTTTCAGTCAGTTCTGGTGTCCCACAGGGTTCTGGATCGGGACCCATTGCTTTTCTAAAAGACATGTTTAGTTCTGGCATAAGAAACATGGCTGCTCTGTTTGCAGTACCAGCCTCTCCCTGTCTTTCTCAATTTAATTCAAATTTTAAAAATCCTCTATTCATCCCGAATGGAAATGAGATATTATCATAACTCAAATCATCCAGGTGTCTTTAAAACGTCTCTGTGGCTCCTGATGCTGTGGGGAGGAAGAATCTCCAGTAACAGTCAGTCTTGTAACCAATCTAAAGACGCCTCTGACTGAAGACTGTTAGCATGTTGCTAACGGCTCAACATTCGGGCTGCAGAGACGATATTCCATCATCATCAGGTGCCAGTTCTGCTCCTCCAGCTCCTTTGCTTTAGCTGCTCCTGTGGGATCAGGAACTTCCTCCGTCTCTGCATCATGAAGCCTCCAGGACTCCTCCGGGACCTGGGCTCAGAGTTCAGGGATTATTTCGGTTTTTGAAACAGCATCCATAATCACAGGGATTAATAATCCAAACATGCAACAATTCAACCAGAACAAGGATGAGAAAAAGTCCAGAAAAGGAATAAATCAGAACCAACAGATCTGCTGAAATATTCTAGAAAGTCTGGAAGTCATTTTTAAAAAAAACCTCCTCAGACTTTAGTGGCTTTATCGGCCAGTTTCTATCCATGTTTGAATTTGTTAAGCAGCTGACCTCTGACCTATGAACCACTCAGGCATTAAATATTCAACTCAGGAGATGAACAGAAATTTATCCTCCATCAGTTATGACTGACCAGAAAACCCAGTCGTTTATTTGGATTTAAATTACATTTCTCTGCTTTCAGAGCCAGTTTGATTGATCTGGAGGATTCAGACTTATTTTTATTAAATTACATGTTTCCTTATTGCACCAATATTGAGAAAACGTTGCTTGAATTACATTGTCAGGCAGATGATGTGGCACATAACAGAAAACTCATCAAAGCAGAATGAAAGATTCTGTCAGAGGCTTTATGACACAGAGGCTCAGATTGTCACTTATTTTCAGTTTAATCTGTGAAAATTCCAAAGATCCCCAGTTTGGTATAGAAAATATGAACTTAGATCTAAAAGGTGATTCTTGCAGTCCTCCAAACACTCCACAGCTCTCTAATATTTAGTTTCCAAAGAAAAGCCTTCAGAAAGTTGAGAGAATTATTAATCCAGATCAGTTTAGATGATTATTATTATAAATCCTTCTCACGTAAAAATGTAGCATTTTATTGGATAATAAAGATGTTTATGTCTTTAAGATAAACATGTATATGTTTAGTGAGTTGTCAGATCAAATTGTTCACATAACATTTACCAACATTTCAATGGTTCCCAACAACAATAAAGAAATTTAACACTGAGAAAAATAGAATTAAGTATTAAATCCTGAAACTAACAGCAAAGAAATCCACATGTTTCAAGTCAGAACATAAATAAAATGTTCTGAGTTATTTTGATGAAATAAAGTTCATTCTTGATTTTGAAAAACTTTCCAATCATAAATGAGTCAAAGGTCAAAAAATTCAAACTTGATTTAAAGGAAATATTTTCATCTTTCACCAAAATTAATTCAAACCAATTTAAAAAATCTGATTAATAATAGTTTATTGAGCTAAACTCAAGACTAAAAGCTACCAATGAATGATAGCTTTAATAAACTGCGTTTGAACGTCCCAGGACTGAAAGGTTTCCTGAGGTTTTAGCAGCTGCAGGACGTCGGCGATAAACTTCACGTTTAGTCAGCAGCAACACAGAACTGTTCAGATTAGATACGTTTCTCATTTTAATAAATAAACCTCAAAATATTGGAGGAAAAAACCAAATCCCCTGCGATGTGAAGGATTGGATTATGAGCTGCTGGGTTGATGTCACTGCAGCAGCTGACAGGTAACACAGGACCAGTGGGCGGGGCTTATGGCTGACGTCAGGTGTAAAGAAACTCTGTTTTTAACGTCTTAAATGCATCAGAAAACCTTTTAGTAGCAGCTGTAAAATTAACATAAAGCTCAGCTGCGTCAAAAATATGGAGGAAAATTATTTGGATCCATAGGTTTTTGTTTTTTTAATGTTCTCTTTATTCTGTTTTATTTTCTTATTTTCTTTAAATAAATAATAATGTGTAAGAAGTGAGACAAATAAAAGAAAAGGGTCAGGATCCAACAAGTTCATGTTTCTATTAAAAGGTTATCTAAACAATATATACCCTGGAATTTGAGTTATGAATACGTTTGAATTAAATAAACAAGCCAACTAAATGTGTTTGGTTGCAGGTCAATTATTCAGATTATTCCTTAAAATCTCATGAGTTTAAGGGATAATCTCATGAGATTACAGTCAAACATAAAAATTAAGAAGCAAACTTCATATCAGTTAATAATGCTGCCTCTAATTTAATGCATGTAATGTATTATAAATTAATTGGTATAAAATGTTATAATTTGAAGTTTTCCTCATGGATTCACCAGCAGAAGCCAATCAACTCATCCATGAATTTACCTTTGAATGGTTAAATATGGACCAATAATCCTGGAAATATGGGACCACAGAACATTTTGAGGCCACACATTGATACATGGAACAGAAAGTGTTGCTGAGAGCAGCAGAGTTACAGGAAACATGTTAAAATGTCCAGTTTGTCTTCCTTTCCTCCGTTCCTTATTTTGAAACTTTCTCTCTCTTCCAGATCCAGAAATGGCTCGGATATTGTTTCTGATTATCCTCTGCGCTCTCCCAGCTCTCGTTGTGCCCATACATAATTCATCAGCGGGAGGTAATTGGAGTGTGTGTGTGTGATGGAGTGTGTGTGATGGAGTGTGTGTGATGGAGTGTGTGTGATGGAGTGTGTGCAGTGAGTCTTTAACAAACAGCAGATATTCCTGAATGAAACGCTGGAATCTCTGCAGTGAGGCTCAAACCAAAACAGCTGGAGTTTCTGAGACGTGTCTACCTGAAGACAGATGTCCCCTGTTGTCCCCTGCTGTCCTCTTCCTGTCCTTCATCCTGTCTCTTCCTGTGCAGGCTGTGCCATCATCCGGCCTCCGCGGGACGGAGGGATCCGCTACCGAGGCCTGACGCAGGAGCAGGTACAGAACGACAGCGGTTTCTGTCTGACATGAATTATCTGCTGATTTCTGCGCCATGTTGGACATTTCAGCTCATCAGCGGGTAATCTGATTACTGGAGACATGCTGGAGAGCTGCAGCTGTTAGAGCTGCTGCGACCCAATCGGACTGAGCAGAACCCGACGTTCTGGCTCCTTGAAGAGCCACACTGCAAAAACACAAGAACTTCTGTCTAGTTACTGGTGCAAATATCTCAGCACACATAAAATGAAACAAAACTAACTTATAAAATATAGGAGCTTGATCCTAATAGTCAATATGAGAAAATCTCTTGCTGTAAGTTAAGCAACGATTATTTTTATTTTTCGATGTTAAGACTTTATTGACTTAAAACAAGCTCCTTTATGTCAGTGCGAGTTACTTTTGTTGTATTTCAAACGTACTGAGATATTTGAACTAGAAACTCGACTTGGGTCGGGTTTTGATTGTTTCTGTTCCTCTAGTTTAATCAGTTATGTTCAAGCTCATTTTAGCTTGTTGGTCATCTGAGCTGTGAAAGGTTTCATTTCAGCTGGTCCAGTTTTTCCTTAGTGTTTGTATTTCCCCAGCGCTCAGTCTGGCTCTGCTCCGTCACTCACCTGCAGTCAGTTATCAGTACTGGGAGGCTCCCAGTACAGCCTCCCAGTACTGAAGCTCCTCATTCTCAGTCACAACTTGCCGGTTTGGCTCATCTCCTCTCCTTGTCGTTACTTCCTGGTTTCTCTGTATCTTCTGTTTTTGGACTTTTTTTGGTAAGTTGTTTTCTTCTTTTCATTTTACTTCATTAAATCAACAACAGAACTTTTGCCTTCTGCTTTTGGGTCCACTAAATATACACAACAGTTTTAATACCGCAACTGCTGTTAGAAAAAATGACAAAACTCAATTAAATGTTATTTTAAAACTGGATCTGATTTAGTTACATTTAAATAATTTGTGTTTTATTAAAAGTATCCTTCCTACGACATGCTGAGGTTGTTTCAGTGGTAAAACTCTTAGTGTGTGTTTAAGTCTCCAGGTTTGGAGGTTTTCTGTCACCTCCAGCAGTGCTGCGTTTAAGTGCTGGTGAAAAGCTGGGTCATCTGGATTGTCAGAGAAAATCAGCGTAATGAACAAATGATAAATTATTTAGTAGTTTTCAGTTTTGTGTTACCTGAATCAGCTTCGCTGCACAGCTGTGTGAAAGCTGCTGTTTAACCCATCCAGGGTCAGACGGCTGCAGGTCTGGATTCATATCTGTAAACACAGATTAACACCTTTAGAATTAATGTACATTTGTATTTCTGTTGTTTTGCAGTAAATGTGAGGATGTAATCCAGCGTTAAATCTCTCTAACTCTGCGTTTCCTCTCAGATCCGCAGCGTTCGGATTCTGCCTGTGGATTATGAGATCGAGTACATCTGCAGAGAAAACCGGCAGATCGCGGGGCCAAAGGTCAGGAAGTGTTTGCCCAACGGCACGTGGACGGACATGACGCAGCTCAGCGTTTGCCGTGAGTTCATCATTTCTTCAAGGTTCAAATCTCTGTCTGATGTTCACCAGCCTGTGACTGGAGCCATCAGCTGCTGTAGCCTGAGGTCTCAGACGGTCCAGTTATCTCTGCTCAGAACCACCAGAACATCCTCAGCCCACACACTGCAGAAACACAGAATCCTAACAAGGTTTAGTTTCTACTGCAAAGATCTTCAGACAAAACTTTTCAGCAAAATAAAGGAGCTTTTTATGAGTTTATAATTCCTTAATATTGATACAAAAGCTGGAGTTCCACTGGCAGATTAACACGAAAGAAACGTCTTATAAATGAAATAATCTGCCAGTGGAACAATTACTCAACATTAGTGAGTTATTCTGTAAAACAAGCTTCTATCTGGATGAAAAGTTACCAGGTAGTTTTGTCTTATTTCAAGTGTAATAAAATATTTGCATCAGAAACTGGACGGAAGTACTTGGTAATATTTTGTGTTTGTGCAGCGCAGCATCACGGGTCCTCCACCGTGCTGAACAGCGGCCATGTTGTTTTCCCTCACTCCTCCTGTTTCCCAGGCGACCAGGAGAATCTCTTCATTCCTTCACAGATTTTAAAGCTTGAAGGAGAAAACGCCTCCCGTCTGGTTGAGTTGTTTGGATCCGTCTCTCGTGTAAATACAGCAGTAAAATCCACCTTTCTCATTGGCCGTCCACCAGGACACGGCTTTCTGATTGGCTGTTCTGCCATCTGGATGGCTCCCAACCCGGAAGTAAATATTTATCATCACCTTTAGCACCTTGTGGGTGTGCCATGCTGAACGGTACCAAGTCAGAACAGAACCGACGTGTCGGTTCCGGGTCGCTGCCTTCAGACTCAGTTTAGTTGATATTAAAGAGCAGAAATAAGATTATTAATAGATATCGTCTTTGGTTTGGGTAAATATGGAAAATAAATCATAATTTGAGAAATAAACTGAATCTTCATGTTTATTTAACTTCTTAACTGTCGCTCTTCATTTTTAGTACTTTTATGTATTTTATGACTACATGTATATTTTTTTATTTTATCTATGTTAGATAGAATTATGTTTATAGATAAATGACTGACTCTGCTGATAGCATGAGAACCGGAGCAGAAGGTTCAAGTTTTTTCTTTGTCAGATTTCAGTAATGAGATTTAGTTTTTTGTTCATTTTTTTCAAAATTTAAAAACATCATCAAACATGACAGACAGACAGACAGACAGACAGACACACAGACAGACAGACAGACAGACAGACAGACAGACAGACAGACAGACAGACAGACAGACAGACAGACAGACAGACACACAGACAGATTATTTCTCAGTGTTTCAGGAACGATTGAAGATAAAAAATGAAGAGTCACAGTTTAAAGCACAAAAACTGAATGACAGCTTGATAATGCTGTTATTTTTTCCCATGATGCTCTCTGGCTAATGGTTAATTATGGAGTTATGTTTATTGATCTGGATTTCCTTTCAAGCCTCTTAAATGTTGGCTTCTTGTGTCGATTTGCTCCACTTAAAGAAAGCGTTCAGATTTCTGGCCGAACTGAAGTCGGCTTGTCTTTACTCAAACGTGACGCTTCACTGCTGAGCGTTTTTCCTCCAGGAGCGCCCTGGCAGCCCAGCAGCCCGTTTGGACTCTGTCTGAAGCCGTGCAGGTACGATTCCCATCCAGGAATAGCTGCAGGCTGCTGGCTGGAGCTCAGAGAGAAACCAGAGAGACTTCAGGAGCCCAGCAGGAAGCTCACATCACCGCCCAGATCTCTTTGTTTGGGTTAAAAAAAGAGCAGAATTAGGATCTGAGTCACCATAGGCCCCAAAATGACAGAAACTTTTCCTGTGTCTCTCCTTCAGCATCAGATTCATGGCACAAAATTAACACCTCAGTTTAGAAAATAAAATCCAGGATTTTCATCTTCATTTTCCCTGAATTTAACCCTTAAAGGGCCGGTGTCACGTGTTTTCCAGGAACACAGTCCCATTTTAACGCGCTGAAATAAAGATGGCTGCTTCAGAGTTTGCTGTTTGTGGAAGCTAGTCTGCAGGGTTCAGGGTTTTATTCTGCAGCTGCCTAACAACGTGCTGAGTTTATGAAACGACACGGAATTAAATCTCATCTAAGGAATTTCCAGATAAAAATCAGTGAATGGAAACGTTTAGTCTGACAGCTGGAGCTCAATAAAAGTTAAAATGATCAAATAATAAAACTATTCAACTCGTTCTATGTAGAAGATGATTCAGGTTCTTCTCCTGGTTCTGTTCAAGTGGTTCTGCTCAGTTCTGTTCGGGTTTTTCACGGACCTATAAAGGGAAACCTGCAACACCTTTACTGTGAAAATCCTTGGGGAAGTGTTGAGTTCCTGCTGAGGTTTGGAAAGAAACCAGCATCACTGGAGGCTGAAGTCCTGATGATCAGATGAATGTTTACACATTTTACCAAAGTTTTACTGATGAGTTTCAGTTATTTACCTCCATGCAGCATCGTGCAGCACCGTGCAGCATCGTGCAGCATCGTGCAACATCGTCGTGCAGCATCATACAGCGTCGTGCAGCATCGTGCAGCATCATACAGCATCATGCAGGATCGTGCAGTGCAGCATCGTGCAGCATCGTGCAGCATCGTTCAGCATCATACAGCACCGTGCAGCATCGTTCAGCATCATACAGCACCGTGCAGCATCGTTCAGCATCATACAGCACCGTGCAGCATCGTTCAGCGTCGTGCAGCATCGTGCAGGATCGTGCAGATTGTGCAGCATCATGCAGCATCGTGCAACATCGTGCAACATCATGCAGATTGTGCAGCATCGTGCAGATTGTGCAGCATCGTGCACCAGGTTTCATCTTTAGTTCTGCAGATTTTGTGAAAGGAGAGAAACTTGAAGAATCATCAGAAGGTCCTGAATTCTTCCAGCTCCTCCTCGGTTCTGGTTCTTCTCTCCGGAGGAGTTTGGCTCTCAGAGCTTTAGTGAAACAGGATTTTTGTTTTCTCTGCTTATATAAGATCAGGCTGCAGTGTGCGCTCACACGCTGGAGCAAACCCGACAGCTAAACTGAATTATTTTCCTCCTCTCTGTCAGGCAGTCAGACCAAAGCAGCCGAGCGCCGCTGATTTCTTTCTTTTCCTGCTAACTTTGTCGTCTTTCTGGCTTTGTTTCTGCGTTTCGGCTTAAATCCTGTTTATGAAAGCTGACAGGAGCCCAAACCTGGAAGCCAAAGCTGTTTAAATCCCACAGGACGAAACTTAGAGAAGGATTTCCCCGTTCGCTCATTTATATTCAGCGTTTACCTGCAGAGTGTTTGAAAGTTTCCAATCAGAGCCAGAGCCTCTCCAACAGCCAGCGCTGTCTGTCCACCGTCCATATTAGGTTGCCATGGTTACCAGGCAGCATTCTGGACAAATGCTCTCCAGCATAAGAAACATTTTGTGTTTTTCCTTCCTTCGCTTCTGAGGAACTGATCAGAGGAAACATCCTGTAAGTTTTACCTCCGGCCTTCTGCTCTGCTCCCCCTCAGTGCTGCAGTGCCCCAAGGTGTGGACGTCCCTGGAGAACGGCAGGGTGACGGCGCGGCCCCCGGGGCCCCCGGCGGAGGGGACGGTCCTCCACTACAGCTGCAACTCCGGCTTCACCCTGGAGGGCAGAAACATCAGCCACTGCACCAAGCTGGGCAAATGGGACGCCCCCAAACCCACCTGCCTCTGTGAGTGTGTGTGTGTGTGTGTGTGTGTGTGTATGTGTGTGTGTGTGTGTGACCACCATATGTTAAAGCTTATGTTTACATTTGAAAGTATAATAATGAACAGGAAAGCAGCAGCTGTTTGATAACATCCTGACAGCAGATTTAAAACTCAAAATTCTGATTTTTTTTCTTTATGAACGCACCGCAGCTCCAAAGCTAATTCATAAAACAGCACTGCAAAAAATGTTCAGTTAGCCACTTCTAATGAGTGCGAGGTAAAATAAATATTTAATAAATTCATTATTGACATTATTGATCCATTTCTGATACTAATGCGTCAAAAAGAAAGAGTTGTGTTGTGACATGCCTCACTGCGCTCGACATTATTTTATTTCTACTGAACCAGAAAGCTCTGATATCTGGAGAGGTTTACAGTAAATAAAATAATAAAATAAAATTTAACAATAAAATAATGCAGAAAATGATCAAATAAACAGGTCAGAAAATAAATAGTTGCTAATTTACCTTTTGTGACATTAAATAAAAATTAAATCCACAAATGATTTCAAAATCTATATGTAGTATAATACAAATACATGTAACATAAAACATATTCTATACGTTTCATAGAACAAAACTACAAAACTTGTCGTTTTATCCTATAAGTTAAGAATAAAACTATAATAAAAACTCAGATTAAATAAATATTAATACATTAAAATTTTAGACATAACTTAATAAAACTATTTGAATAAATTAAACAAATATGTAAAATAGTAAAAAACTATTTTAAAAACACCAAAACTGCAAACTCTGGTATCAATTTAAAGTTTTATTTTCACTACATAATAGATTAACTTGATGGCATTAAACATTTAAAGTCAATTATTTTCCTTGAACCTTTATTATTTATTAATATTATTTCATAAATCCTGGTTGTAATATTAGTGAACATATTAAAGAGTTTGGAATTAAATCAACTGGAACATCAGGCCTCAAACGCAACACCTGCTCTGCCGGCCGGTTGCTAGGAGACAAATGATCCGACCAATCAGAGCGTGATCCTCTGAGGGGTTTGTCTGGCAGGTAGAGGGGGAGGAAGAGGAGGAGAGGAGGAAGGCCTCGGAGTGAATGAATAACATGAAGACCGGAAGTTGGCGCTTCCTTCGTTCCGATTAGTGCAAATAAACGAGGATTAATGGGCAGAAAGACAGGAGAAGTGTTGGTATGGTAACCAGTCAGGTTGCTATGGGAATGGCGGTTTTGAAGGGGATTATCAGGACAGCTGCAGTGAACAATCCTGCACAAATGTTAAGATTCTCATGAAGTTTTATGGTTTAATTTTAGATGCAGATTCAGGATAAAAACTGTGACGTTTAATTTTCCATCATTCCATCTGTAATAGAAGTTTGTTTTTTTAAAACACATTGTGTTTCTGGAACACATTGTAAAGCAGTTACATAATAATTGGCCTCTGGTCGATCTGCTCCACATTAATCAACTCTGCTGCCCCCTAGTGGAGCGGATGAGACCCTGCGGTTTTTAATGCTGACTCATTTATTTCTACTTTTTCCTTCTTTCTGTTTGCTCACCCAAGATGACAGAAACTACACAGGTAGGACTCTTCTTTTATCATTTTAAAACACTATTTTCTAATGTATTTTGAATATATATGTAACGGATCATAAAATATGTTTAAAGAAAACAGGCAATTTCCCTGAAAAGTTTTTCTTTTCGTTTTAACTTTATGATCAGCTCTTTTTCTCCAGATGCAACATAACATTTTTGATGTGACTTATTTGATTTATCATTAAATTAGAATATGTTTCTTTTGCATTATTGAATATGTTTTTGTTATTAAAGAACAACTTGACCTGGACATTTGGTCTTTGACCAAAGCATCAGTAAATTAATAAAGAAAACATTTATTTTTCTTTCCTCCTCAGAAGAGATAACTGTAATCTTATTTCCCCCAGTTTCTGAAACATTATTATTATTATTATTATTATTATTATTATTATTATTATTATTATTATTATTATTATTATTATTATTATTATTATTAACTGAATCCGTCATCTGCTCAAACTTTCTGCAGTTGCAGAATCACAGCTGTTAAATCTGATTCTGGACAAACTCTCATAAAATTAAATTAGATTTAAAGACAATCAAATTGCATAATGACATCAGTGGGGCTTTCTGACATGGTGATATGCTCAGGGTGGGATCTTTCAGGGGGCGACATGAAGCCCCAGACCTGCAAAAGAAAATCTAGTAAAATTGAAATAGTAAAAAAACTTTACAATTTAATAAATTAAAATGATTACATTTCTGCTTAGTTTAAGCATTGGTGTTTAACAAACTATTGTCAAAATCACACATTTAGACTTTTGTTTCCACTTTGAGATGTAATGTTTTATTTTTCTCTCCTCTGTATCGCGGTGTCTCGGTTTTAAAGGTCCTCCAGAAACTCTAGAAAGGTTCCTGTTTTTAACAGAGCTGCTGCTTTAAATCTCATCTAAATCCAGAGTTGTGAAGTAACTAGTTACATTAACATTTTGGAAAACATGTACAGTTAGGAATAATTGATTGTACTGTTTAGATTTCCTTGAATAATATTTTTTATAAAGTTTTTCTATTCTATTCTTGAGCAAAACGTCTAGATCCTCTGAGAGAAACTTCACTGAATGAAGAAGAAACACACAGACAGACACACAGACAGACAGACAGACACACAGACAGACAGACAGACACACAGACAGACAGACAGACACACAGACAGACAGAGAGACACAGTAAAGTCAAACTGCTGCTTTGTGCAAAATGTTTGTCTTTCTACGTTTAAATTTTTATTTCTTTGTTTCTTTTTACCTGCTGAGTCATTCAGCACCAGAAGTTTTTCATTTTGCTCTAACGTAGTTTTTTTGCTTCACAGACTGTAGTAGTTAGCTCCATGGCTGTTTTTAATCATTTGGGAAAGTGTTGCCTGAATCTGTTATCTTGTAATTATGTTTTTTTTTTTTTTTTTCATTTTAGTTTTTAAAAGAATTTGGACATAACTGAATCATATATTCTGATCAGTTACTCAGTGCTTGAGGAACCTTTCAACCCAGTACTGTTTTACTTTAATCTGCTTAAATCAGATAATTATTAAACAAACAAACAAACAAACAAACAAACAAACAAACACAGTGTGCGTCATGAGGCTGCGGTCTGCGTTGTGGCCGCTAGAGGGCAGCAGTGATCTTTTGGATGCGGTGAGGCCTGAAGAAGCCCAAGAGCTCTGGAAGCTTTGAATCCTCTCACTTGCTGCTAGAAGAGGCAGAAGCTTCTTCTGACATCTTTTCCAATTAAAGCCTTTTCAGCTGAAGGAAACGAGATTATAGCCCAAGCTCTGAAGTTCGGAAATAATTTGGGAAAGCACTCTGCGTTTCCTCTAAATCCCAACCAGCCCATTACATGGGGGACATAATTGTTCCGCCCAACTACTCCACAAATCCTTCTGATATTAAGGAGAAGATTAAAAGCAATTTGCTCATTAGTGGGGAAGTATTTTCAGTTCGGTTAAATTAATTCCCTCATGTTCTCTCTTAATTGGAATTTCAAAGTTTTAATGGAAATTGTATTCTTATTAGTTTGTTGCTGATGATTGAAGCGGCACTACAGCCACAGATATGAAGAAAGCAGCAGATATTTCACAGTTTTCACTCAGTAGCCTGGATTCTGGTGGTCTGGTTCGCGGTTTGGCAAAAACAAACATCATCCTGTTAGATACTCTAGTTACAAAAACTTCCTTCAATCAAAAGCAGAAAATTTTCATTTAATGAGTTCAGCTGGGGTGACGCAGCAACAATACGTTGGTCACATGATCACTCATCGTAAGGAAGTCGTACATATTTACCAGTTTCTCCTAAGAGTATGGACAGAAAATTAGTTTAAGTTTAGACACTCCACACCAAGGCAATGCAAGAATTGCTGCAAGTCTGTGCAGGGCTCAGAAAATGTTTTAGGAAAACAGAACGTCTTGCTGTATTTCGTTCACGCCTCTTAAAGGTGTTTGCACACCTGACAGTCTGATAGACTTGGTTCTATTTGGAACCAGAACTGCAGCCTTGGTTCACGTTCACACTGCACCGAGTCAAACAAAACGTCACAAAATGAACACCGTCAGAGTTTTAGTAGTTTCCAGATTCCTCTTTTGTCTTTGGAAAAGACCAACAGACTTAGAGAAGCTCGACTGATTCTCTCCACCAGGACAAAATCAAAGTAAAACTACAAACATCACCTTGAATCGGCAGTCCAAGATCCATCCAGTCGGTTTTCAACCAAAGCATGTTGCACTTCGGCAGCATGTGGTTACAGACCCTCCAGTTTTATACCAAAATGTTTCCAACATAAAACTCTAACGACAACAATGAGCAGCTTGAACACCTGCTTAGGTTTTTCACACTAATAGACGACATTAATAACGATATTAAACGTTAAAGGGCCCAATATCAACTCGGCTCCAGACTGAAAACAAAACCTCTTTGTTGCTGTTGTGGCGCCCCCTGGCGGCTGGGGGCCTCCGTAGGTTTCAGGTGGGAGATAAAAAGGTCTTTGGCTTTGATAGAGTTCTGGAAATTTTTAATATGAAAAAAATGTTTTTGAAGTTTGTAACCAAAGAAAAATTCTTCAGCTGCCTCTTAAATTCTGGAGCAGGAATACAGAATATTTGCATAAATGTTTTTCTTTTTTTTTTAGATGAGCAAAATGATTTCTAAATTAAACTTTAACATTTAGATTTTGGAGCGGCAGTGACGTCACTAGCTAGTTAGTGACGTCACCGTCTTTTCTACCAACAACGTCAGCAGAAAACAGTGATTGTTTTGATAAATCATCAGCTCTCTCATGCCGTTAATGTGGACTTTGTCGCCACCTCGTGGCCCAGCTCAGGTATTTCAACGTTTTTATTAAAAACCGGACAGCAGAAAGTATAACATTGATGCCATCAACATTTTTTTCAATTTTTGCTAAATCTGAAAGCAATATTTATAAATGTTAAATCATAACACATCATGTGATATTTAAAACAGAGCCGGCCCAAGGTATTCGTGAACTAAGTCTTAATCCTCCCCAAAAATCCTTAGGTCTGTAGACAGACTGTAGATCTAAAATTTTAATTAAGGTGTTAATGTTTAATATTTTTTATTTTAAAAAGACTGTTTTTATGTTACCATAGTAACAGTCTGATGCTATGAGTTTAGTCTGAGCTCCAGCATGTCGGTAAATAATGACCAGTTTGGCTGAATTTGCTTCTCCTGCCTGATCCCAGAGACTCTGGATCGAATCGCCTTTATGACGCCGATGTCCTTGAATCAGATTCTGCTCAGGTCCCGGTTTGACCTTGAGCTGGCCCCGCCCAGTAGCACATGTTGTCCCCTCAGTTCGAGCGCCGAGTCGAGCAGCACTGAACCCACAACCTAATCTTGGCTGGCGACTTTCTCACAGGAACTTTGGAAATGTCAGACAGACTCGACAAACAGATAATTAACAAAGCTTCGTCGTCTCTGTGCTGACCTCCTTCTCGCTCGGTTCCATCTCCTCTCCGTGTGCCGTCACCACCCACTTACTGGCTCCTCAGCGGGAGAAAGGTTAATACCCTCTCCTGTCGCTGCCCTGCTCTCCGGATCGGTGGCAGGAAGACTCTATATTTGTTCCTGTGTTTCCCTCGATAACTACTGCAGGTTTGCAGGAACAGAAACATAAAAAGAAAGCAAATAAAAAAATATATATATAATCCGCTTATGTCCAAGAAATCTGCTGCTAATGCAAGAAGAAAAAGCTTAAGATGATTTCAGTTAATAATTTACTAAATGTTCAGATGTGGAGCCTAAAAGACTAAATCCTTCCTCTTTTTTACTTCCCACTAAGGGAAGTTTGCAAATTTTATTTTCAGGAATCGATCCATGATAAATTACAGCAAAACGAACATCACTTAGATTGTTTTTTCAGAAGCTGTGACTTGGTTTCGCGTCACGCTGCAGTCTGAGTGAGCGGCTCCGCTCAGAGGAAACGTCTCACTGGCGATCCGGGCATCGAACCTGTGGCTGCGCTTCCATCATCTAACTCAAAATAAATGTTTAAGTAGTTAGTGCAGCTCTTTCTCTAAAAGCTGGATGCTCTAATATGACATTAAAAGGACTTTTAAAGTCTTGAGATCTGAACAATATTCAGACTTTTCTGTAAAGCTGCTGATGCAACAGATTCATAAACCCTAAAACTCTGAACCGTCTGTCCAGGTGTTGAACGCTGCAAACCGTTGATCCATCAGAAACAACAAACCGTCTCTGTGACAGGCTGCAGCTTCAACTGGTTCTTGATGTCGCCACATCGCCCTTCTGAGTTTAGAAGCTTTTTATGCCTCAGTAATTGAATTTAAAGTTCAGTGGTTCATCAAATGAATATTTTTTTTTGAAAGAGTTTCTTGAAAACAGAAAATGAGTGGAAAAAGCAGCAAAAACCCAAAAGAAAAGCATGTTGATGCAGATTTCTGTAAAAGCACAGCGGCTGCATGTTCAGGAGTCGGGTTGTTGAAGTCGAGGCGCCGTTTCAGGAAACCTTCAGTTAAAAACAGAAGCAGCTTTTTCACAGCCGCATCTTTCACTGAGTGGAAAACCAGACTGGAGAAAAGCAGCCGGTCCAAAACCAATTCCCCGCAGCAAATTAAGGACAAACGGAGGAACCGAGCCGAGACGCGGCAGAACTTAATTAAACCGACAAACCGGGTCAGCAGAACCGCTCCAACAAAACCCAGAGGGAAAACCGGAAAACTGTCCTTCAGACCCGGCAGGACAACGGAGCCGAAGACCCGAAGATTCAGGCCGAAAGTTCAGACAGCAACATGACCGGAACTACCAGAACCTTCCAGAACCACCAGAACCTTCCAGAACCACCAGAACTTTCCAGAACTACCAGAACCTTCCAGAACTACCAGAACTTTCCAGAACCACCAGAACCTTCCACAACTTCCAGAACCTTCCAGAACTACCAGAACCTTCCAGAACCACCAGAACCTTCCAGAAATGAGGAGCTAAACTGGCGCCGGTTTAATTCCAAGATCAGTTAAAATATTCTTTCACACCTTTAACTCAGATATGATCTGTTCCAACGATGCATTAAGCTCAATGTTTGAGAATCACATGTAGAAAAATAACAAACAACTTATTTCTTATTTCAGTTCTTTCCTGAAATAAAACGGAACTTTTTCCTTTTTATGTGAGGAAAAGCCGGAAACATTCCTGGAGGCAAAAACGGAGTCGGAGTTCAGGTTGAGGTGAAGCGACTGCAGATCAAATTTGTTTTTCATACTTGGATGTTTCAGATTGCAAAACAAATCTGATCATTCTGCAAAGAAAAGAAAAGAAACTAAAAGCTTTGAAGTCACTGGAGGAAACTAATCTATGTGAAAAGGAAATGATGTCGTCGTTGTTCTGCTTGGCGAATCCTTCATCACTGTGGAGGAATTCAGACCGACCGACTGATTTCAGCCACACTGGAGGTTTTTCATCATTCATTTGATCTGAAACACTGAAGCTACACAGCAGGATAAATCTGTGAGCTCGTATTTAACTAAACTTCAGTTTTTAGCTCCCAAAGTAACTTAATAAAGAGCAGAAAAACAAAATGCTGTTTTTCTCCAAACGGTTATTTTCCACAGAATATTTATTAATCTGGTCAACTCTCTGCTGTCCTTAGCTTAGAAATTAAACAACGTCAGTGAAACGGTAAATATTCAGACCAGACTGGCTGCAGCAACTAGTGGGGGAGGAGGATCCACCACTGGAATCTCAAAGGAATTTATATTTTATTATATTCAGCAATGATATCATAAAAACGTTAAACCTGAAACATTTTTAAAAGTTCTATTTTGAGCTAATTCGCTAATATTGAAACAAATGTTTTGTTTTTCACATTAGCATCTTTGCTAACTCTGTAAAAATGCTAAACATTTGAGCTTCCCCTAAAAAGTTTATTAAGCTAATCAGCCACCTGGCTCACAACAACAGGTGGGGGAGGGAGAAAAACCTACAAGGCATTTAGTATTTAGTCTGGACCCAAAACTTCAGGGGTTTTGAAAAGTGTGATATCTTAAAATGACTAAAGTTTTACCTTTACTGTCTGAAAATTTGCTAAAATCTTTCGAATGTAGCATGCTAACATGCTACAGGACAACTGACCTGCTTCAGACAGCAACAGGTGGGGAGGGGAAGCCGCTGCTTGAAAGCGTTCAATCCAAATATTTTTTTTTTACTTAAATTTACTCCAGTAGAAAATTGGATTCTGTCTTTACATTCTTTAAACGTTTTATGCTGATCTAGTTTCAGTAAACTTGAACAAGCTTTTATACCTTTTTATGACTATTTACATTTTAGACAAGATTTTAAAAGTTTAAATTATTAGTCCTTATATTAACTGAACTAAATACAAAATTGATTTTGTTACATTTAAAATATGTGATGTAAAAATAGCATAAATGTAAAACCAAGTGATTTGAAGAAAACCAGCCAAAACCTGCAGCAGAGAAATACAAACTGTCTGCAGCCGTCAGATGATTTGCAGAACTGGATCAACATGTTTTCCAGCTCAGAAACGTCTCTGGTTGTCAGATTCCCACTAAGGTCTGAATTTGCCTCCTGATCTGACAGGGAAAGTTGATCCCTGTCAGATGCAGATTTGCTGTTTGCCGCCTCATAACTGGATGACTCTGCTGCAGCTCGCTGCACAAAGCTCACATCTATAAATATCAGCATGTTGGGGAAGAGCAACATCGATTTTTACACAACATGATTTGTCAGAGGTATTTCTCTCTGATTTGGATCTCTGTCAGAACAACACGTGCTCCAGCAGAACCTCTGCCGCCGTTGGGATCGTTTCCTTCCAGAGGAATCCGGCTGATAAAGGCGAGTCGCAGACGGGAACACGTCGGGTCAGAGGAGCTCATTAAGGCAGCGACGAGGCTCGTTGCAGCTCGCTGCAGCTCGTTGCTGCTGCAGCTGCTGCAGCTGCAGCTGCTGCATCCTCAGACCGGGTCGCTGCCAATGGGCCCCTGGCCACCATGAGGGCCGCTAACGCTGCGCTGTTGCTTCTGCTGTTGGCTGCAGGCAGCAGGTAAAGTTCAGGGCTGAATAATTGATGCATCGTTGGAGGGTCACAGGGTGGCGGGAGGAAGAGGAGGAGGAAGAGCAAGGCAGAGATGATGGCGGCGCCGGTCGGCCTGTGAGGGCTTGTTAGCAGCTGGATCTGATTGGCTCTCTGTTACACACACATCCACATAATGAGACGCGGGTAATGAACCAGGGTTGCATAATGGCCCCATTCCACTGCTCAACTACGCAGAATTTTTAATTTAGACTGGAGTCATAATGGTCGACTCGATCGGTGCAATAAGTAATTTTACAAAAGGAGCTTCGCTGTAATTAGAGCATTAAGAGAGGAGCTGCAGAAAGAGCAGCAGCAGTCATCATCATCATCGGATCTGTTTATTTGAGCTTCATTAAGAGGAAAGGAGGTCAGAAAGTTCTGCACCACCTCAGCTGGAAACCGACCTCTGAACCAGGAAGTCCTCATGAAACACCTTCAACTTCCTGCTGCATGAACAGATTTACATGTTAACTGTAATGTAGGTCAGAAAATACTCCATTTCTTCATGTTTTCATTTGAGCAGACAGACTTCCTTATAATTCTCCAACCTTTTTTAATATTTATTTTTTGTATTTTTGCTGCTTTTTTTGACTCCGATTTATTTGAACCATTTTCACAGAAATGCTCCACTGACGTCACTGAGACATAATTTAACTCGTTTTCTTCTACCAATCTAAGAAAAATATCAAAATTAACAGTTTGGCAGAAAACAGGATTTTTTCTGGGCTAAAATGGGGATGAATAAAAATTAAACTTAAAGGGAATATTAGCACTGAAAAATATTAACACAAGATATTTATAAATTTAAGCTGTAGAAGTGAGTCTGGATGGATTATGATGTTGGCAGATTTCAGTGAGAGAAGAGCGACGGGGAAGGACGGCCTGGAAGGAAAGCGGCTGTCATCTGCAGCAGCATCTACCGATACAGACTGCTGCAGCAGTCTGTATCGGTAGATGATGCTGCAGCAGTCTGTATCGGATGCTGCAGCAGTCTGAATCGGATGCTGCAGCAGTCTGAATCGGATGCTGCAGCAGTCTGAATCGGATGCTGCAGCAGT